>PVLA01006865.1:48166-115675 GCA_004027455.1 Hydrochoerus hydrochaeris | reverse complement strand
TTCTTTCTTTCTTTCTTTCTTTCTTTCTTTCTTTCTTTCTTCCCCTCAAAAGACCAGCTGCTTGTTTGTGGAAATTGGTTTGACCCAGTGTTAGCCTGCTGGTGTGATGGATGGAGAGAGAGGGAAACAATTCAGGGTTGTAGATAAGGAAGGGTGGGATCGTGGTAAGGGAGTGAGATTGGGTAATCATGATTAGGCAGTTAGTTTAAATCATGTAATCTAAACTAAGCTGGGGAGTGAAATCATAAGGAGGGTTACAGGCAGTGAAGTGTGATGGAATCATTGCATTAATGGTCCCGTTGTGGTACAAGAAAAGGTGGAATGGCAGAGAACAAGTAGACTTGGCTTATATGTGCTTAGAAGTAGTATATATTGGTGTGACAAAGCAGAAAGTGGTTGAGGTCGGGAGTAAAGAAAGAGTATTGAAATAGTCAATATTGGAGAGGCTGAAGTGTTAGATGAATTTTTTGAACCAAGTTACCAAGGTTTTGGGGTGAGTAGTTTAACAAAGGCAGTTTCCTTATTAGCTGTCTACCCAAGGTAAAGCAGAAGGAATCAAGGGGAGACTGAGAAAAATTCCAGTAGTTCATGTGAACATATAAAAGGCTTCACTTGGGTTAATGACTGATTTTGTGAATTATGTTACCATCAAGTGCAAATGAGCTGCTGCAGTCTTATAGATCTTCCTGGGGAGGAGGAGCTGGACTTCAGAGTACTAGTAGAGTAATTGTATAGAGGAGGATTTTGAGAGATGACCTAAAATCAGTTCCAGATGGCTGGGCAGTGGCTTATGGGCTTATGTTACCTGAGGGCAAAGTACTTTGAGTGATATGGAAGAACTGATAATAAAGTGGATTATTTGGAAAAGGACATTATGGATATGACTTCCATTTTTCTTTTTAAGTGGGTGTTATAATTCCTGTTTCTTTTGCTTCTTTCTTTTCTTCTCCAAGGAGGCTTGGAGAGGGCTTTAGGGCTGAGCCCTGAGCCTGAAAACATTTGGTCCATGCGAATCCCACAGCAGAGGACAGGATGACTTGCTCTGTGGATAGCAGTATATTCTCCTTTTCAAGAGAGCCTGGTGCTTATTCTGAGGGCCCACGGACAGAACGAACATGGGACCAGGATAGAGGATGGTGCTTGGAACTCAACAGTACAGACTTTCCTCACCTTAGCTGTTGTGACTTCTGCAGGTACAGGGTGCTCAGTTTGCTACCATTAGTAACTGACCTGGGTTCCCCAACTAGTGACACACCTTCATGACCAGCGAGCCCCAGGTTGCTTTGTTTTTATTTTGCATCCTTTTGTTATTGAGGGATCAGTGATTCATTCTCTTGCAATTTTTTCCTGTACTTGAATCTGCCAGTGCTGCCTTCTCTGAGATCTACTGTGGAACTTTGGTATTACTTGCACAGCTGTATGTGACCTTCATAGAAATAATTGAAGCAACAGGCAAACGTGCATGGTTTTTGACTACTTCTTGATGTACACTATTATCTGAGATAACTTTTTTTTTGATAAGTCCTTCATATTTTTTAAAATTAAGGAAGTGGACTGGGGATGAGGGATTTTTAAAAAGTTACTGAGGAATACAAAGAGGTGCTGTTTGTGGTCTACTGATATTTATAGCATAAAGTAAAACTTAAAAGTTTTGAAATACCTAAAGAGTCTGGTATGTACTGTATAGCCAAGTTTTTAAATGATAGAAGTATGTGTTCTAAAACAAAATAAAATTTAATGAGAATAATTGTATTGTTTTATGTTTTTGCAAATGTAATGTGTAGCTTGATAGGAAATACTTGGATTCTTCTAATTGCTTCTGTATTCAGTACATTGTAGAATCATGTTGACCTGTGGAAAACTCTTACTATATACTTACGAGACAATGAGAATAAGAGTTTTTCCTGGAAAGCAGCCTGTATACCCATCAAAAGATGACTGGATAAAGAAAATGTGGTATCTATATATAATGGAATACTATTTGGTTATAAAGTGACAGATTTGAGATATTTGTAGGAAAATGGATGCACCTGGTAAATAATGGTGAATGAAATAAACCAGACATACAGGCTTAAATACCATATGGTACCTCTCATTTAAGTGAGGCAAAAGATAAACAAAGAGAATAATGATGGGTGGATAGAAGAGGACAGGGAGATAGATCTCCTGCAGTAGGGAAGTGGTACAAGGGAACAGGGTTGGGGTGAGGAGGAGGAGAAGGGGAAATAAGTAGAATAAAGATACACCATGTACAGGAATCTAATAACCCCAATGAATGTAAACATTATTTGTAGTAACATAAGGCAAGAGGAAGAAGCTGTAGTATGTACATGTCCCCACTCCCCAAGGCGATTGTAACTTGCATGTACTGCAAAGAAGCACTTAAAAAAAGTGTTCTAGGGAAGAGAGAGAAAGATACAGAATGGTGCAGATCTCCCAGGGAGATAGCTGGGTGTCTGCCCAGTCACTCTCTGTGAGCTTCACCATCCACATGTCCCACCTTTTGGCTTTTTTTAATGCCTCAGTCTTGATGTTGACAGTCAAGGATCACCAACCATTTGAGGAAAGGTTCTAAAGCTAGCATATTTTTTTTAAAAAAGAAGAAACACAAGACAGGAAGGAAAAAGTTTTAATTAAAACGTATCAAAATCCTTGACCTGTGTGCAGTGATAGGTGCTGTGTAGTCCTAGCTATTCACATAGAAGGATTATTTGAGCCAAGAGTTTTGAGGGTAGCCTGGGCAACAGTGAGATTCATCTTTAAAAACAAACATATAGAGGGCTGGGGAGTTAGCTTGGTAAGCACAAGATTGTGAGTTTGATTGCTGGTACCAGAAGAAAAAAAAAACTGCATAAAAACAAACACACATGGAACTATGCATGGTAGTTACATGCCTGTAATCCCAGCACTTGGGTTTTATTTTTTTATTTTAATTTTTTATTTTTTGATACCAGGAATTGAACCCAATACCTTGTGTTTGCAGGCAGGCACTGTGCTGCTGAGTTATATCCCTGGCTCTAATTCCAGCACCTGGGAGGCTGAGGCAGAAAAATCACCGTGAGATTGAGGCCAGCGTGGACTACATAGTGAGTTTAAGTCAATAGAACTATATAGCAAGACCCTGTCTCAACAAACCCAAAAGGAAACAACACCAGCAACAACAAAACAAAATGAGAAAAGATATTACTCTGGAAAATGAAAGAATGTAACTAAAGTGAAAATAGAATATAATATTGAGGAAATTTTCTAGTAAGTGGAACAGAAAAACAAAGTAATACAAAAAACTACGAGGAAAGTAGAGGATCAGACAAGCTGACAAATGTGAATAATGAAAATTCTAGAAAGAAATAGTCAAATTATTAGTATAAGAAAGATTCATAGAAGAACCATAACTTTGAAAGTTAAAAGAAACTACAAATACAATGAAAACTGAAAATAGGGAGAGAATCCTAAAAGCTTCAGGTGACAGAAATGGTAGAGATCCTAGGAGGGAGGGAGGTGGTTGGGAGGGGGAAGAGGATTGAAAAAGAATTAGCTGTGTTATACACACGCACCTACTTCCTAAATGAATATAAACTTCACATACTACAAACGTACTAACAAAGAAAAGAATTAAAATGTTAGTGAATGTTACACTAGTAACTCTGGAGGTAAAAACATTTCCAATTTAGGATTTTACTTTGAACTAAATATTAATCAAGTTGGCAGGCAGTGAGATGGGTTTGTGAACAACAGTATAGGAATCCAAGCAGCCAAATTGATAAATTTGGAATTTATTAACTGAGCTCAGGACCACTGTATACAGACCCCCCTGGTACAGGGTCCAAACAAGTGGCCCTGAACTGGAAAATTACAGAGTTTTTAAAAGAGAGAATCACAAAAGACATCGTATGGGAAACAGTTTAGCTCGAATCTTTCATTAATTTTCAGTTGACACCTGTATCCTGCTTCTTTTGTTGAGCAGGTTAATTTTTCTCCTGTAGGTACAGCTCATTCTACTTTTCTAATAGAACTTGTACCCTGAGTAATTTTCCATTTTTCTGAGTGAAATACAGGGCACTAGTTAAATGCAAGGCTCAAGATGACGTCAGTTATGCCAAGCCACAACAGTAGAAGAATAATAGAGTTAGATTTGTAGGTTTTAAAACCTTTTTACTGCTAGGTATGCTGGCAGAATGCCTATAATTCCAGCACTTCCTCCCTTCCTCCCTTCCTTTTTTTTAAATTTTGATACTGGGAATCAAACTTATGTCATGCTTGTCAGGCAGGCGCTATGCCACTGAGCTTATGTCCCTGGCTCTGTATTTGTTTTTGCTGAATTTTAGCTACCTTAATGTTTTTTCCAAACAATTGCTATGTATTAATGCTGCACAGTTATCTTTTTTTTTTTTTTTTTTTGGTACCAGGGATCAAACTCTTGACCTCACGCTTGCCAGACATGCGCTTACACTACTGAGCTAAATCCCCGACCTAGTTGCATAATTATCTTTTATAAACTGTGTGGTACTTTTTTGCTAATATAAAATTCCTTCAGTTGATTTAGAGTTTTCTCAGTTCTTGTTTCAGTCTGATAAATAATGTCATGTAACTTCTTTATAAAAAATAACCAGGTTGGGTACTTTCTGAGAACTTATAAAATGAATCACGTTTGTTTAGCAGATATTTTGGATGTGCCTGGCATGTGTAAGTTTTATGTCATATCTGAAGATCTGTGTCTTTTTTCTTAGAGTAAATGTGGTTTTGTCATTTCTTTGTAGAGAATCTGTTTTAGTGTTAGTGTTAAGAATTTTGTTTCTCTTTACTTGGATGTTAACATTTCACTGAGCTATGTCAAAGTGTGGATTTTCTTTGGTATATTTTGCTTGGGATATGTTATGCCAGTATCTTGACAAAATTGAAGACTGTCTTACCCTATCCTTTTCTTTGGAGACTCTAAGAAAAATTTAAATACCTATGGATGTGAAGTGATACTTAGCATACCATTTTGTAGGGGATAAAAAAAGAAAATTTTAATGTCCATTAGTCGGGGACTGGTTAAATTACCGTGCAGGTATATTATGGAATAATGTTTACATGTTAAGATTGTCCTGTTTGTACAGATGTGGATGACACACTGCTGATGAATAAATTTGTTGAGCAATGTATGTATTTTATTTTATTTTTGGTATCAGGGATCGAATTCATGACTTTGCGATTGCCAGACAGGTGCTTATGCCGCTGAGCTAAATCCCCAGCCCCAATGCATGTATTTTAAATAAGATCTTTGGGAGCTGAGGGTGTAGCTCAGTTGTAGACTACATGGTTGATGTACCCAATGCGTATGTGAGTGAATGAATGGATAAATAAATCTTTCTGTATATTAATATGTACGTGTGTATTTTCTTTTCTTTTTTTTTGTACTTGTATATTTTCAAAAGGTTTGGAAGAGCATAACAAAATTTTAACGTGATTACTTCTGATAATCATATTGGAGTTTTTTGGAGGGATGGGAAGATACACTTTTGTACCTTATATATTTCGTGTTTCCCCGACCTTCAGTAAAACATGTATCATTTTTCTGTGATTATAGATTTAAATAAAGTTAGTCTTTTTTTTAGGTTTTTTTCATTTGGAATTGTGTAAAAGGGTATGTGGTGGTTAGAATGAAGATGACTTTGAAATGTTTTTCGGCTTTTTTGGGGGACTTGCTAGATGGTTAGATCTTGCCAGGTGTGGTGGTGCATGCCTGTAATCCCAGCACTCTGGAGGCTGAGGCAAGATAATCTCTACAAGTTCAAGGCTGGCCTGAACTGCATAGTGAAACCCTATCTCAAAAAGACCAAGAAAAAAAAAGAATGTACCTCCTCATGTGGGGTGAACCAGTTGTCTGGTTGACCCTTGGTTTGAGAATTTGAGAAAGGTAGAGATCTTATTGATGCCCTTGCTCAGGCCTGCTGATTCAACTTGGCATTGTTGGGAGACTTCATGTGGCCATTAAACTTTATTTAGTTTTTTTACTCTGGGTACGTGAGGTAACTGCATTGCCCAGCCTCCTTGTAGTGTGGTTGGATTGGAGCTCCCTCTCTCAGTTTTGGCTAATGGAGTATGGATAGGAGGTTACATAAGCCATTTCGATCCGGCCATAAAATCTTACTATTAGGATGTTTTTGCTTTTGATCCTTTCATCAGACAAAGGAAGAATGAAGGTATTTGCGTATATGAACATTCAAATATGCATGCATGTACATGTGTTAGAAATTGTGAGTTTATATCAGTACTTTCAGTTGCAGGTGTCACTTCTGTATTCTTTTTTGTTGTAGTTGGGAGGCTTAAGGCAGGAGGATAGCTGTGAGTTCAGAGGCCAGCCTGGGCTACATAATGAGGTCAAGGCCAGCCTGACCTGCATAATGAATGAGTGTCTTAAAAAAAAAAAAAAGAATCCTTTCTTGTCTTCCCCCATTCTGTCTTGTCTTCCTCTTGGAGAACTGTGGCTCTCAACACCATAAGCAATATACTCGTTTATTCAACTCAGTATCATCTATAATTCTTTCAAAGCATTTTGCCCACATCACTAAAAACCAAAGCCATTCTAAACAGTTTAGAATTTGTTTACAGTGTCCTGTTTCCTTCTCTTCCAATAAGGACTGAAGTTACATAGTTAAATATTATGCTTATTTTGCATTCCTTTTTCCTTTCAGTGTAGTTATTGGTATTCATTTGAGTTCATTTGTTCCATTTTGCTTTCAGTTTTAGGTTTCCTCTTTATCCTTTTCAATTTAATTTTTTGAACATGTAGAACATTAACATACATCTAAAACCTAAGCTAAGAGATACAGAAATATCAACCTTTCTCACATTTATGTTGCTTCTCTCCCCACTGTTGGTAATCTACTTTTTTTTTTTCTAGTATCTTAGTTTTCAGGCTACATCTTATAAGCATTATAAAGTTATTCTTTACAGTTCTAGAGGCTGAGGAATCTAAGGTCAAGGCACTAGACCATTTGTTACCTGGCGAACACCTATTTCTCACAGGTAGTGGCTCTAGATTTGTCCTCATGTGGCAAAAGGGGCAAAATACACCTTCCAAGCCTCTTTGAGAAGTGTGCTAATACCATTCACAGAAAGTCCACCTTTATGAGTTAACCATCTGAAGGCTCCACCTCTTAATACTGTTGCATTAGGAAGTAGGTTTCACCTTACTAATAATAAATTTTGGGGGACATGAATATTCAAACCAGCATTTGGTTTATAAGTCTCCTTATATTTTAAGCTTGAAGGCATACCAGAAATGCATGATCTGAATTTAATCATGAGGCAGTATCAGAGAAAAATTAAAGAATAGTCTAAAAAAATAACTTAGTATTACTCTGTAAAAGTTTTAAAGTCATGAATGACAAAGATGGAGAACTCTTGTACATTAAAGGAGACCGAGGGCCATAGATATAGCTCAGCGGCACAGCTCCTGCCTCGCAAAAATGAGGTTGTAAGTTCGATCCCTGGTATTAAAAAAAAAAAAAAAAAGACACCAAACATAAAACAACTCAATGCAAAATGTGATTCTGAATAATTTTGGCACTAGTGGACAATTGGTAAAATTTGAATATATAGTCTATAGGTTATACTATTGGGTGTAAAATTTTGATTTTGATAACTATTCCTTGGTTATGTAAAATAATATTTGGGGAATCTTTGCAGAAGGCACCTGATAATTCTTTATATTATTTTTGCAACTTTTATTAGCTTGAGATGTTCTCAAAATGAAGTTAGAAGTAAAACAATGGAAACCTTACCTTTATAAAATGTGTCATGGATGAAGTGATCATTATCTGGGGTTTGCTATAAAATCACACAGTTTGGAGATGTTATGGGGAATAGATTATATAAGATTGGCCACATATTGATACTTTTTGAATCTAGTTGATGAATATGCATGGTTTTATTATAATATTTTCTCTACTTTTGGGAAGTTTTAAATTTTCTCATGAAAAGAAAAGGATTAAAAGTGTTATCCTGAATTACTTTGCCTTCTTGACTGTTTTAAGTATGAGGCATTAAGATGTTTTTGATTAAAGAAGCTTATGGTTAAAAAGTAGCTCCAGGAATCTGTGTAGATTATTGCCTAGGGGAATTCTGTATGTGACTGGTTGTCTCCCAGTTTCCAGGGCTATTCTCTGGGCAAGTCAACTTTTCTAGAAAAGGATGTATCAGTTAAGGTTTGATCAAAGAATCAGAATTGCTGAATGATGCATGATAGAGATTACAGGGATCAGTCCTTCTATACCATTGGAGTTGGTAGATGCTTCTGTGTTGGTTGGCCTATAAGTCAGTAAGGCTGGCGTGGCTGGATGTCAAGTGTGAGGAAGCAAGAACAAGCTGGAATTGAACTGGAACTAGTACAGGCCAAGTGGAGCAAGTCTGTCTCATTATTTCCTTTCTCTATGACATAAATAGTCTGCAAAAATTTCAGATGCTTTTTGCCACACAGTTCATGTATTGTATCCTACAACTTGGGGAAGATTAAGGAAGTGATCTAGTGAGAGGTGGAGGAACAGAGTGCCTGTTTACTTTACCCGGGGCCAACAAGGCGAGCTGTTAAATGAGTACAAACAGCAACGGTACCTGATATAGTGCCTGTAGAATACAGTGGTAGTTGTTTCACTTCTGTCTCCCCAATTTCAGGTTGTTTTTTTTTTTTTTTTTTTTTTTTGTGGCCAACCTTAACCTTGAATTTTAGGGAAGGATTCTGGGGAATGTATTTCCAACTTGTTATGTTGATATACTACAGAATCTACCACAGTTCATCCCTTGTTAACTCTACACACCTCATTTAGCCACTTTTTTTTTTTTTTTTTTTTGAGGCAGGGTCTCACTACATAGATCAGGCTAGGCTAGAACTCACAAATTAGCCCAGGCTGGTCTTGAACTTGGGCCATCCTCTTGCCTCAGCCTCCTGAGTGCTGTGATTACAGGTGGTTTAACCACTCTTTTTCTTTTCTTTTTGGTACTGGAGATCGAATTCACGACCTCGGTCTTGCCAGGCAGGTGCTTATGCCACTGAGCTAAATCTCCAGCGGTTTAAGCACTCTTAATTTACCTAAAGACAATAGCAAAATCATTCTTCCACCAATTCTTTGTACAATTGAAAACTCAACAATCCTCTCTCTAAAAGAGTATGTAAAACCCCCTTATCCATCTTTCATTCTGTTAGCAGTCTCAAGCTTTCTTTGGTGGTCTATAATTTTGATGTTCTATAATCCGCTGTAATTTCTCTTGAGATTCACCAGTCTTGTATACTGGACAAATGGGCATTTTATTTTTTAATATTTATTTATTTATTGTCTTTTTTGAGACAGGGTCTCTCTATGCAGTTCAGGTTGGCCTTGAGCTCACTTTGTAGCCTAGGCTGGTCTCGAACTCTGCAATGATCCTCCTGCCTCAACCTCCCAAGTGCTGGGGTTACAGGCGTGAGCCACCATGCCTGGCTCAAATGGGCATTTTAAATAATAATACTAACTGTACATCTCAGAGGTCATTAGCAGTGGCATTAATCCCTCCAGAAATTCAGTATTGCTTTTGTTGACTATTTAGACAGGTGAAGGCAGTTTAGTGACTCAGACTTTTGTACCATAACAGCTACTGTAACAGCCACCATAACAGCCATTACAAGTGAGGGGATTCTGACAGCTTTTGAGAGTATCTCTTCCAATGGAGTATCCTGGAACTAGAGAATGTAAGTGTAGGGTGGGTTTGGGGACCTACTGGATTCTCTATGAGATGAACCTAGGCCTAAGCCCCAAGATCCCCTGATCTTAATAATTCATAAGCTCCTGTTGCTGAGAGGTGGACCAAGATTGTTAATCTGAGTCTTAAAGAATTACCTTTAGTTCAAAGCCTGTGTCTAGTAATCACCTAAAACTCAGGTTACATCCTTTCTCCTTGCATAGGCATCCTTGTAAATGGCTGTAGATACCTTTCGGGGAGCCTAAGAGGAAGATTTACAGTATTCATATCTGTGTGGTAGAGTTCTTCCTCGAGGGAACCTGACTTCCCTTTATTCAAGAGGCCCTGGGTCTGTGGAGTGGCTGAAAGCTGGCATTTGGTAGAGGAGTACAACTCACTCTTTTGATACAGGGTCCCACTATGTAGTTCAGGCTGGCCTCAAACTCATGGTGATCCTCCTGCCTCAGTGTCCTAAGTGTTGGGATTACAGTCATGTACCAGCATGCCTAGCAACTCTTATTTTGGTGATGTAAGTCACACAGTGTTTATCAGCTCTAGAGTTTTTCTATTAATACTGTTCAAGTAAGACTTTGATAGGTTGCCCATATACTTCAGTTCTAGGGATTCTGTTCAGTAGCAAACATCAAAAATTGCTGCAGTTAAATCTTTTTGATTATTGTTTTGACTGTCACTGTGGTATCAGCTCCAATCTTGCCTTGGATAATTAAGTGCTCTACTTGGTCCTTGCCATCATGGGGTTTCCCCCCTGCTCCTGCTGTTCAGAAGCCCAGTTCACTGGCAGCATTTTCACTTTTATTCCTGGCCTGTGGAGTGGCCATCATGGAGCTCCTAGAGGAGACCAAGGCTCCTGTTATGAGTGTATTTCTCATACTTTGTGAATGAGATGTTTTCTGGATCTCTCTAGGGATGAGGTTATGGGATGTGTAAGCAGGTATTTCTTATTAAATCTACTCTGTCATTCTGATTTCTGGAAAATCCACAGTATGCCAGAGTTTTCACATTTTCAACTTCATTTATTATAGATTGCCTTTGGATTTAGCTGTTACTCAACTAACTAAATAAATTGTGAGGACTATTTCTAGCTGCTTGAACCCATTTTTAAATTTTTAAAACATATGTTGGGCACATGAATTTCAATAAATGGAACTTGTTCTGTCATTGTATCCCTTCTACATTACCCACCACTCTTAGATCCAGTCTCATTCTGTTACAAAGTTTTTGTTGACATATTGGCAAATCTTGCAGTTTTTTCAGTGTATCATGTACCTCCTCATGATTCACATTTTAAAACTTTGAGGTCTTTTGGAATTTAGTTTGTAGATCTGGAAACAGTGGGAAGTGGTAAGGGTGGTTCCTGAGATCAGTAGTTGTTTTTTGTTTTTTGTCTTTTGTCTTTTTTGAGGCAGGGTTTCGCTCTGCAGTTTAGGCTGGCCTTGAACTCACTTTGTAGCCCAGGCGGTGTTAAGCTCACAGTGATCCTCCTACCTCAGCCTCCCTGGCTAGCGCTGGGATTACAGACGTGTGCTGCCATGCCTGTTAAGGATCAGTAGTTGCTGTAGTGTTTTAGGCAGCAGAGTGCCTCTACTGGCAAAGGCAATGCAAAAAAAAAGTAAGGGTTCACATTACAGAGTTGCAAGGGTATCTGCCCAAATGTTAGCATCCCAGATTTAGATTCTCACTCTTTACCAATCAGTTGCTTAACTGTATAAATGTTAGACATGTGGAAAGTTGGAAATTCAGTTTGCATTGTAATTCTGTTCTTGCTGCTTCAAGTGTGTGATTTGCAAGTCAGTGGCATCAGTCTCAACTGGGATCCTGTTAACAGTGCCCAATTTTATGCTGCATTGCAAGTTACTGATTCAGGATATACACCTATATATGATTTCAAGATATCTGTGTAATTTGTAAGAACATTATTCTAAAATGAACTGATTTTCTAAGTGCTTTTAAACAAGTTCTTTAAAGTTCAGTTATTTCATAATTACCTTGAATGTTCTTTGGATTCTATAATTTGACTGTACATTTAGCTGTACATACAGTACATCTGAAATTTTTGCAGATTTTGTAAAAGATGATTTCCCCATTTGTATCTTGAGGTTTTAATTAGGTGTTGTTGTGCTCCCTCTGGTGGACAATGGGGTAAAAAGCAAAAAAATTTTTTTTTTTCAGAATAGTGATTTAGTTCTCAACTATTACACATACTAACTTATTAAAAACTGAGTGATCCCCTTCATGAGCTTTATTTCCAAATTATTCTTGGCCTCTGGCACCATAATTCTTGTTTTAAATTGTATCAAGAAAAGGTAAATAAGTAAAATTTTCTCATAAATACCTACATAAAACTCATCCTATCAAAAGAGCACTGGTCAGATTTATATGGCAAAGATGGATTATTAGTAATAGCCATGTTTTTCACAATTAGAGGAACAAGTGTTTTGTTTTATAGATCACGTTGGCCTTGAGCCTACTATGTAGCACAGGCTGGCCTCAAGCTTGACGCGATCCTCCACCTCAGCCTCCTAAGTGCTGGGGTTACAGGTGTGTCTTGCTCTAAAATTATTTTAAAAATTTTAATAGGTTGAGACTCAAGTTAGGAAACTTTTTGTTGTTTTTAGCCTTTTTAGTTTTAGAAAATTCTGATCATTCTTAAAGAAACCATTACTTTAATTTCTTTCCAATCTATAAATAGAGGAAAATGTTAAGATTAAACCCATGAATTTTCACTACCTACCTGCCTGTGAGTTCACAGAACCACATGGAAATCACTTCCAGTTCAAATTGACTGTTTCCAACATTGAACCACTAGATGGCAGTGTGGAAACACCAGCTAGGAAAAGTGGTTGGACAGAGCCACCTTTATTTATTTATTTAAAATTTATGGTACCGGATTGAACTCACGACCTTGTGCTTGCCAGGCGGGTGCTATGCCACTGAGCTAAATCCCTGGCCCTACCTTTATTTTTTAAAAGCAGGCTGTACATAATTATATCTACTTCTCCTTGTAAATGTAGTTGTTATCTCCACATCCTCAGAGGACCGTAGGTTGACATTTTCCTACTTGGAGATTTTTATAATGTATACTGCTGTGTTTATCAGTCTGCTGTGTTTCCCACTCATCCTCACCTATCTTATTATTCCTGCCTGGTTTTTATCATCTGTTAAATATGACAAGCTCTCTCTCTCTCTTTCTCTCTCTCTCTCTTCCCTCTGTCTCTCCCTCTCCCTCTTCCTCTCTTTCTCTCTTCTTCTCTCTTTCTGCTGTAACTGAGAATCACTGACTTAGTTGCAAACTATTTGTTTTTCATTTACCTTTTTGCCCCAGTATTTCCTTGGTCTCTTTCTACCCTTTCCATTGCTTGTCTTTTTTCCTCCCAAACATGAGCTACAAGTATTTTCTGAGAGAGCGATTCTTTATTTTTGCTGTAATTGGAATTGCTTGGAGAGCATTTAAAAATCTCAATGCCTGGACTACACTCAGTACCAATTAAACTTTAATCTTTGGAAAGGGGATCCAGGTATCATTTTTAAATCTCTAATTGCCTCCTAAATATTTTTGTGTTTCCTTTTGTCTTTTATTCAGGCTATAAAAATAAAAGAACAAACTTGATCAGATTCACTCTAACTACATAATATTTTAATCAGATGCTGGCCATTCTCCTAAGTAGTTTATGAGTCTCCATTTTTTTTCTTTTAAATTGCCCATTACCATTCTTTGCAGTCTTCCCTGGAACTGTCATTTATATCTTCTTTTTTCCCCCTCCATTCCCACTTGCTTTATCCCAGTACAGCCAGCCTCTACTCCTAACCCCCCATTGCCTTCTGACCAAATACCACGAGGAATACACCTGAGGCGGAACAAAGTTGGGTTTATTACTCATTGCAGTGACAGTACTTACACAGCATGGCGAATCATAGGATGCCTGAGAGAGTATTAGAAAGGAGTCATTGTGAGATGTGACTTGTACCTGGAGATTTTGGAAGAGTGTAAGGAAGAGAGTTTTGCTCCGGATTGGATGTTGTCAAGAAGTGGGTGTGGGTCTATTACTGGGTGTCTTCATAAATCTTCTCTAGTTAGCCTCCCGAGTGCTGGGACCACAGGCATGCATCACCACAACTAGCAGGGATATTTATTTTTGTCTTAGAGAATGTTCATATTTTGCCTGTGTTCAGACATCGTTTCAGAGTGGTCTTTTTTCCCTTGAAATACACAATTTTATTTAGAAACTGTTTAAAGTGGAAAAAAAGACACTGTCAAAAAAGTCTGTGAAAAGCATATCCCCAGTAAGATGGACTCGCAGGTCAACAAAAGATTAAAAGACTAAAAAAGAGAAACATCGGTAGCACTGTTGTTTCATTAATGCTTAGTTACTTGCATTTTTTGGCATTGTTCTTCACTGAATCTGGGTTTTCCTCTAAATTCCACACAGCATGAACTACATAACAATTTTATCGTAAAATACCTGATTTCTGTACACATTTTGGGACAAGCTAAGAGTGGTTTTGTTTTGTCGTGATCCTTTAGGTGACAAGAGTGGTCATTGTCTGATGTCTGTAGTCTGGTAAATTGTTTATGTTGTAGGAGACTGGTGGCTTCCCTAGGGGGCTCAGCCAGTTTGGAGCCCCACCGGATAGGAGCCAGCCAGTTTCTGGGTGTCAGAACAGTTCCTCTCTCCATTGTTTTATGGTTGATTCTGTTTATGGGTCTCCTTAGTGCGGTCTGTTTTACGAAGGGCTGGCATATGCCCACATCTCTTTCCTGACTGTTACTTCCTCACAGATTGTGGTCCCAGGCCTGGCTTTGTTTCCTGTTGTATCCTCTGTTTTTGTCAGACTGTTTCCTCAGTCCCATAGTGAAGTCTCACACTCTTGCTTCTCCTTGTCTTATCTTGTGAATTGGGGCAAGCTACTTAACCACTCTGAACCTTGTTTTCTTCATGTTTAATCTCAACTTTCAGTGTTACAAGAATTAAAACAGATGACATGTATGAAATTGCTTGTTATATACTAGATTTTAACAAATATTTGTTCCTTGTTTATTTCTCATTGATCTGTGGCATTTAGGTAATATTATATAAAGTAGTTCTTTATTTGGCTGTTAGGTTTTGTTAGTTATTTGTTTTCTGCTTTTAAGATGGAAACCTTGTTTGTTTTTCCATGTATTTTTAGAGCCCAGTACCATGCCAAGCTCCGTAAAAACTATATAAACGTATAAGTGACTGTTTTGCAAGGTTTTCAGAGCACCTGTCCACAGATAATATGTGAGGTGTTTTCTTGATATGTTTTGAGACTTCTTAATTTATTGCCACAGTTGTTTTATTAGTATTATGTACTACTAATTAGGGGACTACTATAATTTGGACTATAAGCTGAATTCTTTTTTGTGTGTGTGTTTTTTGAGACAGGGTCTCGCTATGCAGTTCAGGCTGGCCTTGAGCTCACTTTGTAGCCCAGGCTGTTCTTGAACTCTGCAACGATCCTCCTGCCTCAGCCTTCCGAGTGCTGGGATTACAGGCATGAGCCACCACGCCTGGCTGAATTGTTATTATTAAAACTATAATTCTGTGTAGTTATCCAAAAGGTTTACATGTATATCAAAGTAAAAGCTTACGATGAGTATTCCATTCACCTATTAAAAATGACTTTAAGCTCAAAGAATGCAGATTTAAAACATGCAATTTTACTTTCCACTTTAGCCTATTGGCACCCTGCAACAAACAGATGAATTATATTTTAAGTACTTATTTCAACAGGGCTTTTTTTTTTTGTTTTTTGTTTTTTTGGTACTGGGAATCAAACTCACAACCTTGCGCTTGCCAGGCAGGCACTTGAGCTGCTGAGCTAAATCCCCAGCCCCTCAATAGTTATGTATAATATTCATTATTGATCTTTTGCTTCTTTGTGTCTTTGAATGACACAACATACCAATGCTCTATAAACTGATTTTTGTTTAAAACAATTTTTAGATTGTCAACTTCTTTAAGATTTAAGATTTTGCTGAAATTGCTAACAAAACAAATTTTTCATAAGTCATTTTTCTTTCTCCATAGTTGTTTAACCTGGGTTTCTGTTTCTTGATTCATAAAATAGGGTAATATCTGCCTAACATGATCTTCATGAAGATTAAATGAGAGAGTATACCTCAGAGCATTCAGGATGGTGCCTGGAAGGTCACATTGCTTCTTGAATTGTGATCTACACTTCACCTCCAGCAAAATTCCAGGGTAGGGGTGGGACCTACTAAAATGCATATACTGAGTTTGGCAGTACATAGAGTATGTGTTTAGAATGCATGAATCCCTGAGTTTAATCCTCAGCACTGGAAAAAAAAATTGGGCCAGACATGGTGGCGTGTCTTTAATCCCAGTGATCTGGGAGCCTGAGGCAGGAAATCACAAGCTTGATACTAGTTTGGGAAATTTAGTGACTTAGTAAGACCTTGTCCCAGAATAATAAGAAAGGCTACGAATGTAGCTCAGTGCAAAGGTCCTGAGTTCATTCCTTGATACTGAAAAAAAATCTGCATATTAACACCTCACCTTATTTAAAGCACAGGAATATATATTCTTATGTTCCAGGTAATGCTGATATCCACCATATTTTAAGGCCTGCTAACATTTAAGACAGAGACACAGGTCTTTTGCAATCTGTCCTGTTATTGGTCTTAGTTGGCACTAAAATTTCCAAACACTTGAACTACATAAGTAATAGGTGGACATGAATACTTGCATCAATTGACAATAACATGCCTGTTTAAAATCTGTGCTATTTTTTCTGAGCTTACTCAGACTTTTTCTTAGCAAGCTTCATTTTCTTCTGTCTTGACTTTGCCTTTTTACTGGATTTCTTGAACTTGACTTTTATTATAGATCTATAGTAAAAATCTTTCTTCAATTAGTTTCACTCAAGATGTACAAATCAAGTTGGTAGGTGATTCTGGAAATCTGTTTTAAAATGCCAGACTTACTTTGAATGAAATTGTCCATTTAATAACTACCTTTGATGATTAATTTATCAGTTACAGATCAAATAAATGGATTTAATTATGATTTGGAGCTTAACTTTTAATGAGCAGAATTTAATGACCAAGAGCTATGTGGAAGACAGATTTATTGAAAGGTCCTATGATTCATATAGCTGCTATGCTGAGGAAAGGCTAAAAGATAAATAAGTGGAACCAAAGCCAGAAGCTGAGCATGTTTGTTTTTTTTAAACAATAGAATGATACCTCCTCTTTTTTTATTTGTATAATTGGGTATCTTCTATTGTTTCTTTTTTTCTATTATGAAAAAATGTTTCAATTGTCCCATACTTTTTCTTAGAATGGTACTTTTTCTTCTTTGTACTCCTAACATATATTTTGTCCTAATTACTGTTTTTATTTTTTTAAAGAGCCAATATCCAATCAAGATTAAGTACTGTATTTTACTTTTTTTGACTCACTATGTTGCCCATGCTAGTCTTGAACTCATAGCCTCTAGTGTTCCTCCTTCTTTAGCTCCCTGGGACTATAGAGGGGTCACCAACACACTTAGCTTCACTATTGATTAATTGATTGTATTGGGGATGGAACCAAAGACCTCATGAATGCTAAGCAGTTGCTTTATTGAGCTACATATTCAGCCTTCTACTTTGTGTTTTAATTAACCATTCAAATGGCTAATTATTAAATCATTTTTTGTCTGATGTAGAAGCTCTTCATGAAGGAAATTTGTCTCATACCACCAATATCAATATTCAGTCTGTTCTTCCCATGTGAAATAAATCTCTCGGGACAGTCATAGGCCATTTTTCTTTTGTTTTGGAGATTCCTTGCCTTCCTGTAGGTCTGGGGACCAACTTTTTCTATAATTATTCACTAATTTTTTTTCCACTTAATCTTTTTTCCTTGTCATTTTTCTGTTCATTACTTTGTGGTTCCGGGGATTGAATGCTAGGCCTCATGCATGCTGGGCAACTGTTCCACCACTGAGTTGTGCTTTTCTTTAAATGTTACAGTTTAGAGAACTGCATCATTGCTTCCTCCCTATAGCTTTGGTTATTGATGAGAATGAGTATGATGTGTGGTTTGTATTTTTTCAGTAGAGTACAGTGCATTTCTTTCTTTTTTTTTTTAACTTTAAAATTTTTTTGGTGATCCTGGGGGTTGAACCCAGCATGTGCTAAGCATATGCTCTACCACTGAGTTATAACCCCAACTCCAAGATTACTTCTTAATTAGTATTTATTCATCTTACCAATAGGAATAGTGACAAATAGCAATTTTTTTTGGTACTGGGGATTGAACTCACCACCTTGCACTGGCTGGACAGGCACTTACATTGCTGAGCTAAACCCCTGGCTCCACAAAAAGCAATTTTGACACAAGACAGTTTGTGTATGAGGCCTGCTTCTTTTTGTCAAATATTTGCCTTTGGGTAAGTCACTTGATCTCTTTGATCTTAATTTTTTAAATAAAAAAAATGAGGTGACAATTCCCATTATGTCACAGGATTACAGGAAAGATCAAATAACAATATACCCAATATATCATTATATAAATGCAGTGTATCATCACAGTTGTTACACTTATCCCTGAAATAGTTTTACAATGCTTCCATTTCTAAAAATGCAATAAATTCAAGATTCGGAATTGAATTGAATGATAACTTCTCTCTCTTTGGGCTAAAACATTCAGAAGTTAGTGTAGATCTGTAAAGTCCCTTTCCATGTCTAATGAGCAGTGAATCTGCTATTGCGCATTCTAGATGATCTGTTAAAACTTGTGACATATCTGTCAAGGAGCTTTGTTGTCTCACATTCTATATATACCATTTACTAATTATGAGCCCAATAAATTAGTAGCTGAACCTACTTGTATATTGTTTTCTTATAGGTAAAATGGGGTTAGTAATAATCACGACACTTACCTTACAGGATTGGAGAAAGAATAAATGATGTAGTCTATGGTAATGTCTATGCATCCAGCATAGAGATTGGGACATTGTATGTGATTGATAAGTGAGTAGTAATGATAATTATACTCAGTATAAAGGATAATAAAAGGAATACTTGCAGAGTATCAGGGATAATGCCAAGGGATTTAATGTTCGTTATCTCATTTAATCTTGCAAAATCTTGTGAGGTTTTTATAGGTGTTACTCTTATTTTATAGAGTAGGAAACTAAACTTTAGAGAGGTTGCAACTTGCCCAAATTAAATAGCTAATTCTGCCTCAATTTAGAACCCATGATCTTTATTATTAATTTTTTTCATTTCCTGCTATAAGCTTGTCAGATGTCAACAGTAATTATACATTCTGTGATGCTGTAAGGTTGATAATTAAATAATATCTGTCTTATTGGAAAAAATGTACAGACAAGATTCAATCTATAAAACCTTTCCTACAATTTGTATCTAGTCCAATAACCTAGGTATTTAGATTGAAATTTCTTTAAAGAATTCTTAGGAGCAACAACTGCTAAAATGATGAAAAAAACTTAAAAAGATGAACTTATTAAAATCTGAATCATTATTTGGAATTAACCATAGAATTACCTGGATTGCACTGATAATACTATCCTTTTATTAAAAAGGTCTGAAATATCAGAGTGGGTGAGCAAGAGGCAAAAGTGAAAAAGAGAGTGATACTAATTACTCTGTTATTTGTGAATGCTTGTTTCTGGGAATATTTTTCCTTGTGTAGCGATTGTTTCACGCCTTTGTAAGACAGCTAATGTGAAAGCTACAGTTGTATCAGAGAACATAATTATATAATTATACAACCCTTTCTTTAAAAAGTCCCTTAAGCCTTAGGTCAGCAACAGAGTGGCTGTTCTTCCAAAAAAGTTATTTAATTTTATTTTTAGAGAAGTTTTGATTTACATATAGCAGTGATTTTGGTAAATGTGTATTTAAAAGGAAGATAAATGAATTTTGGGAGGCTCAGGTAAGTATTTTGGTGTTAGTCTTAAAACATTTGTGTTGTGCAAGATAACTTGAGGTAAACCAATTCTCTTGAGTGTTTCAATGGTGGTTCTTTTCATTGCCATTTTAGTATGACTCATTATGTGATGGTCTTTAATGTTTTGCTTGAATTAGTGTGAATGTTTTATAAGAAAACCAGATTTCAAGGACATGTCAGCAGTTTAGTTCTTACATTAATGTTCAAGCACTTCAACAAAGATATATGTATAATCAGGAGGGAAATTTTTCTTTTATTGTGTTAATTTGGTAATGTTCAAAGGAACATTTATAAAAGAAGTCATCTAGTTACAGTAGAAAATTAATTTTGTTGCAGTGAACAGTAAATCTGCAACTAGGTTTTATTTTCTTTCTAAATCTGCAACTAGGTTTTATTTAGTTTCAAGAAAGGGGCAGTGAAACCAACCTGGCAGTACAAGGCCATGTGGTCTAAAGTCAGAAGAAAGCTGAAATTTGGGTTAACTAGTTTTATCCTCTTGGGAGGTCTACTTGTAAATATAGATTAGGAATTTTAAAGGTTCCTTGGTTTATGCTTGTCTATAGTACAGCATTGTTCTTTTTATCCCTGAGTAGATGTTCTCCAGAACTTTACTTGACATTTTCCCTATGAGAAGTATAACGTTTTGATTTCCTTTTATCTGAAATTAAAGGAATTCTTGTTTTTATTCTATCCTAAGTTGTTATAAGATATGGAGAACCTGTTCTCTTAGTTTCATTGGCTAAAATTATGTATCTGTTCATGGACTGCTCACTTTTTTAGAAGGAGCAATTCACTAAAATTGAGTAGCTGTTTATATTATTGTTTTTTATTGCTGTAGTGAAAAACTTGAATCTTGGTACTTTATAAAGAAAAGTAGTTTCCAAAAGGGTAAATAAGTGGATGTGAAGGCGATTTGATTGTGCTGTCTGTCATCTCACCAGGGTTGATTTGATTGGCTAAGAAGGTGTCCACTTCCTTCCTCACATGTGCAGCCCTCCCTAAGCTGTGTGAGCATTTCCTTGGTTAAGGGTTTATGAGGAGTTGTGCTCCCCTGGTAGAACCTCCTAGGACCAAGCTGTATAATAGATACTGGCAAATGGGAAGAAAATGTTCAAATAGGAAGAGGAACAAAGGATGGGGCAAGAGGAAAGGAAGGAAGGGAAAAGAAAAAAGAATAGAAGGAAAAAATGGAAACAAAGCTTTTGTAAATACAGAGGGGAAGATAGGTTGAAAGAAGGAAGGGGAATGGAAATTCTCTATGATGAATATAATTGTTATGTACATCTAAAGTGTAGCAAAAATTAATTAGAAAAGAAAACAAAAGTTTCTCTGGCTCACCATTTTAAAAACTGGAAGTCCAAGAATGTACTGCATCATTAATTTGGCTTTTTTTTTTTTATTTAAAGAGAAACAAAAGCATGTAAAGGGTAGAGATAATACAGAATTTCAAAAAAAAACATAAACAATAAGAAATCACCAGTTGATAAATTACATTTTGTCCTCTTAGAAATAGTTGTTCAAGTTACAAAATTAAAGCATACAAAGTAGATCGTCAAACAGTGAGAGTATAAACAGCTATGCATGCATGAGTCTCTACATGTATTTCTATTTTTTCTGTATTAGAGGGAAAAACAAAACCTAGCGAGACAAAACAAAACAAATTCCTATACAAACATGAAACCAAAAAGTCGTATAAAACCACAGTGGTTTTATATATCTACTTTAATATCTACTTTGTATGCTTTAATTTTGTAACTTGAACAACTATTTCTAAGAGGACCATATGTGATTTATCAACTAGTGATTTCTTATTGTTTATTATTTTTTTTGGAATTCTTTATTATTTCTAACCTTTACATGCTTTTGTTTCTCTTTAAATAAAAAAAAACCCCACAGTACAAGGTGATCTACAATAATTACTGTGTTGTTTCTTATTATCTTCAATAGAATTGTCTATATCATCAGGCATAATTGAATATAGCAGTATAATTGAATATAGCAGTACATAACAATATTAGTAAAAATAAAATATTGTAGACAGTACAAAACTTCAAAGGCAGGTAATAATCAAACCATAGTGGATATTCTAGTGAATCTTGTCATCTTAAGTGCATGCAGTTGCCTATACTCTGAAACTTGATACTATCAATCATAACAGCTTTGAATAAAATCTATCAATACAAAACAGTGATCTAAAAACCAGATTCCATTCTGATCAGTCATGGTAAAACAGTGTAGGTTTTACAGAGCTTTAGATTAAGTTAATAGGAAATTAAGGATGATTACCGTACTACATCCTGTCATTTTTGGGATTACTGTCTGTGCCCTCAAATCTAGTACAGGTAGAATGACTGGAACAGAATATAATACATCTAAGCATCTAGTGTGAGTAATGTGGGTTTTAAATCCTGGTGCACTATTAATAGTATAGTGTATCAAGGCCATCTATGTTAGAGATTCTAGCCATCCTCCTCTGCCTCATTTCTGCTATGCTATTTTTCTGCCTTTGTTTGTCTACTTTTCTCCTTCATTCTACTGCCTGCCCCACTCATTGAGGCCTTTCTGCCACTGTTCCTAAAATCCTGGTATTTTTTTTTTCTCTCTCTCTAGAATGTCCTTCAGTATTCTCTGTAGCGTTGGATTGGTGGTCACAAACTTCCCCAGTTCCTCTTTGTCATGGAAGCATCTTGTTTCTCCATTAATTTCTAGTGACAGTTTTGCAGGGTACATCAATCTGGGCTGGAGGTTATTTTCTTTCAGGGCTTGGAATACTTCGCTCCAAGCTCTTCTTGATCTGATGGTCTGTGTTGAGAAGTCAACTGTGATCCTGATGGGCTTACCTTTATAGGTAATCTGTTTCTTTTCTCTGATGGCTTTTAATATTCTGTTTTTATGTTGAATTTCTGGTATCTTGATTATTATATGTCTGGGTGTAGATCTGTTTTTGTTGTAGGTGGCTGGAGTTCCGTATGCCTCACATAACCAAATGTCGTTTGCTTTTCCTATGCTTGGAAAGTTTTCCTTAATTATTTCCATAAATAGACTTTGTAATTCACCTATTTGTATTCCTGCTTCTTCATTCACATTTCTTATTCTGAAACTGTAGATTCTCTTGTCATCTTCTAGCCTTTGTATTGTTACTGCTTGTTTCCTTGTTATTTTTAAGAGATTTTTCCTTTCATGATCACACATTGCAAACTTGTCTTTAAGTTTTGATAGTCTATCCTTAGTTTCTTTTAAGGAGTTTTTCAGTTTTCAATGGAGTTTTTAATTTCCTGGTAGTCTCTTTGAATCTGCTTCATGTATTCTATATTTTCTTTATGTTCTTTATCGAATGTTTCTCTCCTTTTTTTGTGTTCCTCCCTTCTGTCTTTATCTTCCTGAGAGATGCTCCCTGAGAGCATTTCTTTTATTACTCTACTCAAATCTTGCTTTACCTGATTTAATATTTCAGATTTGAGCTCATTTACAAGATCCCGAAGATATCTTTTAATGTCCATTGAAGCCATGTCTAACGTTGTGTGTTTGCTGCCCTCAGTCTCCCTTGTTTTTCTGTCTCCTGGATCAGTGCTCTCAGGATCCTGGGCTGGGGGCCTCCTCTTGCCTCTCTCTCCTGTCATGGTCCCAGCTTCCTCCACACAGGTGTACGGTGTAGGTCCCAGCCCCCTTCCCTGTTGGCCATGGTTCCTCTGAAGCACGCTCGCGAGGGACCTCCGCCCTCTCTTGCCTGCCCCTCCCCACTGGGCCAGCCAAACTTCACGGCCTTCACCCGGTTAGTGCATGCTAGGTGCAGGGAATCGATTTGGGATGGCTCATTGGGTCCCGGCCAGGGGTGTGGCCCAATCCAAGCAAATTCCACTAATCTGCTCTGGGGAGGGAGCAACCAACTAAAGTCACTGTAGCTCCCAGTTCAGGCTCCTTCTGCCCAATTCCAACATGTCGCCCATTTGGTTGTGCCCTTCCTGTGGGGGGTCTCATTCCCAGCACTGACCGTGGATTAATGAAGGTCCCTTCGCCGGCTCCACTCTCCGTTGGGCTCACCAACCCCTGACTTCAGCACTGCTGTGGTTCCTGTTAATGATGGTGGGAACAAGTTTGGACGGCTTTGCCAGCTGGCATGGATTCAAGCTGGTGCAAACTTGGCGGGTTGCAGCGAAAACGCTGTGTCCCGTAATTTTTAGCTGTTCCAGTTGTAGTCCTGACGTGTTTGACAAGCTCTTTTACGTTTTAATTTCTTCCTGTGTCAAGAGGATCCATCTCCCTCTGTCTGGGTCTTTCCTGGGTGTTTTATTCTGGCATATGAGATGTTTCTCCCAGGAGGCTTTGTGCTTTGTTGCTCACTGATCGGCCATCTTGACTTCTTCTGATTTGGCTTCTGGTGAGGGTCTCTTTGGCTAAGTCCCATAATGGCAGATGACATCATGGTATGTGTTCAAGGAGAAATCACATGATATGAAAAGAAGTTAGAGAAGGGAGAGGGGCCAGAGTTGCTCTTCTATAACAACTCTGTTGAGGGAACTACCCAGTGGTCCTGTTATGATTTGTGTTTAAATGTCCCCCCAAAGCCTCATGTGGTCATGGGGGGGCAGGCCTTTTGAAGGTGGCTGAGTCTGCCATTTGTGATTAGTTTGTTGTCTAGCGCTGGGACCAGTGGTATGAATGCTGCACCTGCCCAAGGGCAGGGAGCCTGCTTACGATATCTGAGAGAGGAGGTGTGCTTTTTCCTTCTTCTGCTCTTTTGCTCTTCTCATTTCTGGTATCTGCTCAACTATGTCGCCCTTAAGCCACATCACCCTGACTTGGAGCCAGCTTAGTATGGACTGAAACCTCCACAGACTGTGAGCTAAATAATCATTTCCTTTCTTCATTTTGAGTGTCAAGTATTTTTTCCAGCAACAAGAAAAGGTAATCAATGTGGGTCCTATGAGAAATACCTTAATTCTTTCCAAAAGCAGTGCCTTCAGTTACCTAATTACTTTTTACTAGCCTCCATTTCCTAGAAGTTTTACCACCTCTTGTCATTGCCAAACTGAGCACCAAGATTCTAACACATAAACCTTTGGGTGACAAATGCAGTCTGTATCTGAACTATTTATCCCCCCAGTGTGGGAGGGCATGGGAACTGGCATCTCTTGAGTGAGTCCACCATTGCTGCTGAACTGAGGGAGGGAGAAGACTTATTCTTGGCTTAGATTTGGAGCAGAAAAGGGATGAAGCAATTTCTATTAGCCATTGTAGCTGTGAAAAAACCGGTCTGGAGGACAAGATACAGTTTATACTGTATGGATGCTTATGTACCTGTATGTGATGTAGACACATGATGAATCAATTTGTAGGCTGGTACAAAACCCTAACATTGAGGATTATATCCAGAAGGACCACTGTGGCTTTTAATAAGATGCCCTTGGATGTGCTGCTAGATAAAGATGATATATTCAGGGCTGAACTAGTATCTCACCAGAGTATCAAAGGATCACTTTGACAATAGAAGCTATGGAAAATTTTGAGCTTCTGTATTACAAGTCTCCAGAAAGAAAAAAATCTATTTGTGTGTGTCTGTAATGAGATTTATTATGAAAAATTGATTTACATAATTATAGAGGCTTGGGAAGTTCCCTGATCTGTCATTTACAAGCTCGAGATCCAGGAGTGTTGATGGTTGATCCTAATCCAAGGGCAAGAGAAGATTGACTAATGTCTTAGTTTAAGTACTGAAACAAGAGAGAACTCAATCTTCTATCTTTTCTCTCCCAGTTGAGTGGTACCCACACTGAGCAGAATAGTCATCTTTACTTATTCTCCAGTTTTAATGCTAATCTTTTCCAAAACATTCTCATAGACACATCAGTGTTTGATTGGCTATCTGGGCATTTCATGACCCAGTCAGGTTGACATACAAAATTAACCATTATTATTCCATAGAATAATGGCCTATTGAGTTGAAGCTTTTTGGAGTAGATTTATTATATCAATAATCTGTGTGAAAAACTTTTTCCTGTTATTTTAAAAACTGAGATCTAAAGAGATATGAAAACACAAAGCCACATATATCACATTGAGGTTTGTTTTTACTTTATCATAAGGACCCAAAGTTTTGGAGTGGAGGGTGTCAGGATTGGTTATGATGCTGTCAGTTTTCCTTGTTGGTAAAATTTATTGTTGCTGTGCAATGCCACACCCCTTTTTTGTGAGCTAGGGTTTTGCTCTACAGTCCAATATGGCCTTAAATTCACTGTCTACCCCAAACTGGCTTTGAACTCACACCAGTCTTCTGCCTCAGCCTCCTGAGTGCTGGGATTATAGGAATACACTGCTATACCTATAATAGAGCTGAAGTGAGCACTGTTGTGTTTGAGAACATATATGTATCACTGTGCCAAGGTTTTTGATACGTTGTGATACATTTAAAAACGTGTTGATAGCTTTTGAAACAGGTTGATGAGTATGCACGGTTACATTATATTTATCTATATGCTTAATGATTTATTGTGGAAAATGTTCAATAAAAAGTAAAGGTGTGAAAGAAAATTTCAAATGGAATCCAAGGAACTAGACTTCTAAGTCTTATTAGAAATAAGAGAGAAGGGGGCTAGGTATGTAATTCAGTGTAATTCAGTGGCTGAGCACTTGCTTAGCATGTATTAGACCCTGGATTTAAACCCTAGCAAGCCAGGGCTGGGGGAAGGGTCTGTGAGTATACTACAAAGCACTGAGTTGTATGGTTTAAATGGACTACTTTTCTGGTATTCAAAGTATATCCTAATAAAGATGTTAAAAACTAGGTTAAAAAACATAGTGCTGGGTGTGATGGTATACATCTGTAATCCCAATTCTCAAAGAGCCTAAGGCAGGAAAATCACAAGTTTGAAGCTAGACTGGGCAATTTAGTATAACCTTGCTAAAAACAAAACAAAACAAAACAAAACAAAACAAAACACAATGCTAGAGCTGTAGCTGAGTGACAGAGTGCTTTGCCTAGCATGTATCAGGCCCTGGATCTAATCCATAGTATAGTCAAAAAACAAACCAAACCAAAACAAAACAGAAAACCAGTAAGAAAAGAGGCTTGGATTTCTTTCTGAGATATGTAAAAATGTATAGACTCAAGCATTCAGGGAGTAGTTCATTCCAGTATTTGACACTAAATACCCCCCCCCCCCCCAATTTATTGTGTTCCTTTCATATGCCAACCACTGAGAATACAGCAGGGAACAAAACAGAAAAATCCTTACCTTGTTCTTTACATGTATCAGACAAATGCATCATTAAGGTTCGTTACATGCAGTTTTATTCCTAGTCCATGATGCTTAACTCAGTGCCAGACAGCGAGGTATACCCTCAACAAAAGGGTGTTACAGCAACCACTTTATAAAGGAAGTGCTTTTTTTTATCCCCACTTGACAGTTGAAATGACTGAGGCTTGAAAAGGTTAGCAGCCATGGTCAGGTAAGACAGAGGACAGAGCTGTGACTCTTGAACCAGGTCTGTGGCCTTATTTGCAGGTTCTGCACCATCAAGGACCTGCATCCAGGACAGAGGACATGTGTATATGTGAGCACTTGTGTGTGTGCAGATAAGTGTTTGTCACCCAGTAACACTGCTTTTTGTTGTTTTGTTTTTTTGAGATAGGTTTTGTTTTGTAGTCTAGACTGGCCTTGAACTCACTGTGTAACCCAGTGATCCTCCTGCTTCAGCATCCCAAGTACTGGGCTTATAGGTGTGTGCCACCATGACTGGCATGGACACTGTTACTCAGAGTACTGTTGGTATTTCTGTATTTTTTGGTGAATGTCTTGAGATTAAGTAAAACCTGTCATTTAAAGCATCAGTGGTATAAATACTTATTGTGGTTTAGGTTAGTTTATTTTTTTTCTTGTTCCAAGTTTTGCTGTGCTTTAGAGTTAATTCCTATCATAATGTCTGCTAAAAGATAACTGGATACTCAACACGGTGTTCTTATAGTAGGTATTCCATACATGTTTATTAGATTGAAAAGGAGAACCTTAGAAGTTAATTTTCTCAGTCATGTTTTTCCCTGGGTACATACATATTTAAATTACCTCAGACTGTTTTTATGGTCTCTTCCCAGTTAGTTGATATTTAATAATTGGTTTTCTTAGTACAGTATTAATAATGTAGATGCAGGTGGTTTTTGTGCTTTCTTAAAGATCCATTTTGAGGATCTGAGGAATACTTATGTCAGTTAAGCAATCAATAACTCCACATTAGAAAGGCAATATTTGAATCACAGGAGAAATCTTGAGCTTTGGACATAGATAGGGCTGGACTCATTGTAAATTTTGCAGTTGCTATGTGACTTTCAATAAGTTGCAGAAATTCTATGAGTTTTAATTTTTTTTATAAATAGGGTTCTAAAATATATATTGAAATGATAATAATGGTGTGATCCAGTTTTATTATGTATAAAACAAATAACTATGCATAGTAAGTTTAGTTAACCTACCAAGAGTTTCCGAGGGTGGATGTAAGCTCAGGTTTGCTTTTTTTTTTTTAGCCCAGGTTTGCTTTAATGCAAAGTCTATACCTAATTTCTCGTAGATATGCCATAAATAATACTTTCCTTTTTACTCTAGTTTCTCTGGATTTCAGAAAGAGCATTAGAATATTGTCATGTTTATTTACTTTTTTTGTTTTTTGAGACAGGGTCTCACTAGTTAAGTCTGAATTTAAACTCACTGTGTAGCCCAGGCTGACCTCAAACTCACAGGGATACTTTTGCCTCAGCCTCCTGAGTGCTGAGATTATAGGCTGTGTCACTATGCCTACCTAGCTTATACATCATGTTTAGAACTGATTTTAGGACATGTATTTTTTTTTTTTATTTACAGTATGCTGTCTGTTGGAGAAGTTAATCTAAATTTGAATTTTAAAAACTAATAAATTCATTTATACAGGTATCCAATATAGAGGAATAATAAAATACACCAACAGAGACAACTAGATGGTCCTCAGAAGGGACTGTGCAAGAAAATCTTTAAAATAGGTTGAATTTGAGAAAGATAAATGAAGTTTTGAGTTATTTGTATTTTAATGCTGGTCTGGATTCAAACAAGCATATTGGTTTCAGTTCATGTCAGAGATGTCTTTAAGGATAAGGACCTAAATCATGTTGTTTTTAATAGAGAAACATGACTAGTTGGAGCAGTTTCTTTTTGTAATCCCTTGTTTAAAAAGTTGCTGAGCTGGGCTGTTCCAGAGATAAGGTCTCTTGTGTAGCTTTTTGTGGCATATTTGAGAACTGAATAGTCAAGAGTCTTATGTCTTGATGATGTCTGTTTTAACATGCAGTGTTCAGTCAAGTGCCAAGCTGAAAATCATATTTTGAAAAAAAGTTGTTTTCTTCTGTCTATTTGCATAGGGAGGTTTTTGTCTCTAGAAAAAAGGACATGTACAAATAAAATGATTTTTAGGTAGGCTTTGATCTTCATTGTAGATTTAAGCCCTTTATACAGGGTGAAAAGAGTACCTGTGGTTCAGTATTTAAAGATGTAAATACCTATTTGCTTAGGTTACTAGGTTCTAAGTTAAATATTACCCCCTTTTTAGTGCTTAGTTGGATAGCAGAGCAGGGTGGTTTAGAATTTTGTTGCTGAAAGAGTTCTATATGGGCCAGTGGCATCAGTGTAACTAAATGGTTTTTGGAAATATAAAATCTCAGGCTCAACCATAGACTAACACATTTAGAGTCTATATTCTCACAAGATCCTCACATGATTTGTGTGCATGTTAAATTCAGAGAAGCACCAGTTAAACATGACCTATAGAGTCAGAGTACCTGAGTCTATTTTTTTTTTTTTTTTGTCTTTTTGAGACAGGGTCTCACTGTGTAGTTCAGGTTGGCCTTGATCTCACTTTTTAGTTCAGGCTGGACTTAAAACTCCCAGTGATCCTCCTGCCTCAGCCTTCCGAGTGCTGGGATTACAGGCATGTGCCACTATGGCTGGCTATGAGTCTAAATCAGCACTTACTTTGTGCTATTAGGCAGGTTATTCTTTTCTCCCCCATCTCAGTTTCCTTAACTGTGAAACAGGGACTTGTTTAATAGTACAATGCTAACATTTCATAGGAAGTACTCCTTTAGAATTATTAGTGAGGCATTTTAAAAATATAGCCTGCACTGTGTACAATAAATGTGCAATTGTAGAATTCAGTGCCCATATTTATTGGAATGAACTTCAGTATTAATTTGTTAGTAACATTAAAAAATGAGTTTAATATTGTATGTTGGCATTATCTTTTTGAGTCCTGTTTCACCACTTAAAGGCTATATTTGAGGATTTGACCATGTTTTTCAGAAGTACCAAAGACAGCATAATAATCCAATCAATTTTGCTTGATTTTCTCCTCTAATCCAAGATCCAAGGCTCAACTCCTTCCTTGCTCTGTTGCTTGACTGCAGTGCCTCATATCCAGCAGCAACTACCCTGGCACAAAATTCCAAATCCTAAGGACAGATAGAGTCCTTAAGACCACTGATGGAACATGTTTGTGCCAGGCATAGAAGCCTGAACTGTCTCTTAATAGACACTTGACTAGTTAATAATTTTCGAGAGAAAACCCAGTGGACATTTGTGTTGGCCATCAGTCACTTTTGCACAGCTTAGCATATAAACTTCTCTTTCTGCATTGGGGTGCAGGACCCTCCTGTTTTGCTGCTGTCCAAGATACACTTCTATCAATAAGTTGCTAATAATTTATATTTTGTGCAGTTCTTGAATATATGCTTCCTCTGTTTTTCAGAAGGTTTCCCTGTAGGAAGTGAGTTACTGTGAAGGAGTGAGGCTGACCCCAAATCCATGTTTGATTTATGGTCTCAGTGTGACACTAGTCACTCTCATGTGCTCCTGCCATGGTGCCTTCTGCCATGATGTAACTCAGGCAGGGGACCCTTGCAAGAGCTGGTGCCATGCTGTTTGTTCTTTCAATTTTACAAACTGTAAAATGAATAAACTTAGTATTATTTTCTTTGCTGAGATTGAATCCACAAATGCCTTTGCACTGAGTTACTTCCCAGGTACTGCCCCCTGCCTTTTTTTTTTTTTTTTCAGCTTTGGGATGAAGTTTTGGCTAAGTTGCCCAGGCTGGGCAGCCTTAGCCTCCCACAGTGCTGTTATTACAGGCATGCGCCACCGTGCCCAGTTTAAACTTACTTTTTTCATATACAAAGCTCCCAGCCTCATATATTTTGTTAGAGCAACAGAAAATGGACTAATCCACTGGAAAACCATAGGCTTTCCCCTGAGAGGTAGAGCTTATCTTATTAACATTTATGACATGGAGGAATTATTTAACTTCCCACCTCAAATTTCTGAAGGGACTGAGCCATATATGTTCAGTTGCTTCTTGAAAATTGAACAGATAAGTCATAAATGGCTTTTACATAGGTCACTAGTACATGGTATCTGTCTGCTGTAAGTAGATGACAGTTTCAGTACATAGAAAATGTTTTTCAAATGCAGTACCACAAGGCCTATTAGCAGTAATATTCCTGGCTGAAATCAGTAATATTCTTACCTCTAGGAGCAATATGAAAACATGTTTTTTTTTAAATGGCTCTAAAATAAGCCCAGAGTAGTAATTTACAGAGCTAGTTATAAAAGAAATTTTTCTTTCAGATGAACCAAATGCCAATCAGCAAAAGTAATAAGGAGAGCTAGGTATAGGTAGCACATGCCTGTAATTGCATGGGAAGCCAGGTTAAGAGGGTTACTATGAGTTTAAGGCCAGCCTGAGCTACATAGTGAATTTAAGACCAGCCTGAACTACATAGTGAAACTCTATCTCTACAAAATTTAATTTGTTCCAAAATAAAATAAATAATAATTTAAAACAGATTTATTCTAAATCTGTTCATTACCTAAACTAGTAAGATATTAATTGTTAAGACCTAAAACTAGTTAACATAGTTTAGTATAGTTTTCCTTATTGTCAGAATATAAAACATACAAGTGTAAAAAGATAAACTAAGAAACTAAGATACTACATAAGGGAATGAAAAAAATTAGAGAAAAACAATTAGAGATATATGATGTTTTAACAGTAATTTAACATTTGACAGTTATCAGAAATTAATTTTTATAGTTCAGATGATAAGTACAATTCAAGGATCCCTATGATTATTTGGTATTGGAATATTCAGATGTATGTGTTACAGAGGGCAATTCTAATTCAAATGGGAAAAATTATAACCAAATTAATGAAAAACAGTATTGGTTTGTTAAGATGGACTCCTAATAATCCTCATGCAAGGTATTATAGTAAAGATATTATTACTCCTTCATTACAAGAGCTATATAGAAGTATTAATTAAATCTAGAAAATGTTTTTCACAAAAAACATGTTCCTTGGTATATGTTTGCAAGTTGACACGGATGAAAAATTTGTGAGACTTAAGATCTTTCATAGTTTTCTGCAAAGTTGAAATGACTAGAGTCATTTGTCAGCTGGAGTGGTGTTCAGTGAATTAGATTTGGTGATTTTAATTAAAACTGAATTAACCGGGTGTGATGGTGCACACCATGCCTGTAATCCCAGTGCTCTGGGAAGCTGGGTTGGGATGATTGTGAGTTCAAACCCAGCCTGGACAATTTAGTGACTTAGTACAGGTCCCTGTCTCAAAATGAAAAAATTAAAAAGGAATGGGGATGTATGTAGCTCAATGAAAAGGTCTTAGTTCAATCCCCAGTGCTGCAAAAATCAGACAAACAAACTGAATTTTCAAATGTATCTATAATTTCATTAGCATTTAATAGTATTTATGAATTAAACTCTTTAATCCTGAAAGGTTGTGAAATGTTTAAAGCATTCAGGACACAAAATAAGAGTGAAACTCAGCAACTGCCTGTAGGTTAAGCAGTAGCACCGGTGCATTAGAAAGCATTTGAATTCACTTATGGAGAAAAACCTCACTAAATGAAAGGATGTGGTTGTGCATTGAAAATATCCTTTTTTTTTTTTTTTTTTGGTACTGGGGATTGAACTCACAACCTCACGTTTGCCAGGCAGGCAGGCAGGCAGGCAGGCAGGGAGGCAGGCAGGCGCTTAAGCCACTGATCTAAATCCCCAGCCCTTGAAATTATCCTTTGTAAACTGGGTGTGGTGGCACATGTCTGTAACCCCAGCAATCAGGAGGCAGAGGCAGAATAATTGTTGTGAGTTCTTGACCAGCCTGGGTTACAAAGTGAGCTCACGGCCAGCCTGAACTGCATAGCGAGATCCTTTGTCAAACACGCACACACACACACACACACACACACACACAGGAAAAAAAAAGAAAAAAAAGATTATCCTTTGTGTGTAGTCATTTCTTACAAAGATCAGTGTATGACTAAGTCTTTTGCTAGGAAAGCAGTTCTTCAGAGTTTGGCTCCAGTCACTGTACTGTCCATGTGCCTCCTGCTACCTTTTCCCTCTTTTGTTCTTTATGTATTTCAGCAGTTTCTTTCATGTACACTGAATTAGGTCTGTTTTCTGTTACTGTTTCTACATTTTATACATTTGATTTCTGTACCTTACTTTGCCAGTTCTAATTGCTTGTGCATGTGTATTTATTTTGGTTGATATTTACTGAGTGGTGTTCAGGAATTGTGCTAGATATAGGTAATCATAGGAGTGATAGGAATGGGTGAGTCAGGGCTGGGGGATGCCTCAGAGTAAAAAGAGATTAGGTTTGCTGTCTGATGCTGAGGGATGATTGTGGTAAAAAAGAAGAGGCAAAGAAAGCCAGCAAGAGCAAACATTAAGAATAGCAGGAAATGGTCATACAAACCAGGAGACGATAGGAGTTCAAGAAATTTCCAGGTTTTTATCAATCCTTTAGAGAATTCAGATAATGTGAGAGTAAAAGAGACTCATTTTGGATTTGAAAATCCAGACCTTGTTAGTAACTTGTAGAGAAGTAGCTTCTTAGAGAGGTGGAGTGTAGGTTCTGGATTGGAGGGAAGGACTCAGGTGTGGTATAGGTACAGCTGCTGTCTGAAGGCAGTGAGGGAAATAGTTTGGGAATTTATGCTGGCTAATTTACTTTTTTAGTATGGCATAAAGAGGCATATAAGACATGGTTAGAATTGTACATTTGAAATGATGGAAAATTCATAAAGCGAGGATGTCTTTCTTGTGCAGAAGTAATACAGAAGAGTTTGGAGTTCAGAGTAAGCCATTGTATTAGTTCATTTTCTGTTACAATAGCAGTACTACTGGCTGGCTACATTCTAAAACAAAGAGGTTTAGTTTGGGTATGAACTCTAGAGGTTGAAAGGTGAAAGCTGGTAATGGCCTTGCAAGCAGGTACAGGTAGCTCAAGGCATCACTTGGCAAAATGCAGGGAGTACATGTGTGTATATCTGTGTTTCTGGTCTCTCTTTTCATGTAAAGCAACCAGAATTCCATCATGGGGCTTTAGTCTAACGACTTTCTCTAATAATTCTGATCACATTTTAAAGAGCCCACCTTTAAATACTGGAGTTAGATTATGTTTAAATGCTCTTAATCATTCATAGTGAAGGTTAAACTTCAACACGTGAAGCTTTAGGGGACAGAGTCAAATTATATCCAAATGATAGCCCTGTTATTTATTAGGGTATTACTTGTGAGTAGTGTTGATGTGTGAGAGGGTCCTGTTACTGTCTCCCTTCAGGTTAGGAAGCAATTTCAAGTCATTTGACCTTTAGATATTTTTAATACGTGTGTTGAAGTTATATTGACCCTTTTAAAAAGATAATAAAAAGTTTAACATAATTAAAATGACAATAATTCTTTAATATCAGTAAACCTCCATTCAGTGTTTAAATTTCTCCTATTGTCTTATTTTTTGTTTTAATCTGGATTCAAAATGAGGAATACATTGCAACTGGTTGGTTTTCAAAATTTTTAAATATTGGGGTAAAATTTATGTAGCATAAAATTTTTATTATTATATTATTTTTAATAATAACTGTTTGTTTGATGGAGTCTTTCTGTGTTGCCTACACTGGCCTCAGGCTCTTGATCTCCCTACTTCAGTCTCCTAAATAACCAGGATTACAGGTGTGCACCATCTTGCCTGGTGAAATTGACTATTTTATTTTATTTTTAATTTTATTTAAAGAAAGGGGGAAAATAAAACAAAACAGAAAAAAAAGGGTAGAAACAATACAGAATTAAAAAAAAATGAACAGTAAGAAATCACTAGTTGATACATTACATATTGTCTTCCTGGATGTAGTTGTTCAAGTTATAAAATCAAAGCATACAAAGTGGGCATTCAAACAGTGAGGCTGCAAACAGCTCCGTTCTCTGATCCAACAAAAACTTAGCAACATATCATTCCTACACCCTTAAATATACAAGCAGTTATATCCTTTAGAGCACCTGCTTTTCCTCCTTTTGCTTTTAAGTCCATTATCTGTTTAGTTATGTCATGTTTCAGGTTGCTCAGTACCTTGCTGATCTGGTTTGTTGTTGTTATTTATTTAAAAAATTTTTTTTCTTATTATTATTTTTTATTTTATTTATTTATTTTACTTTGAAGGTAGTAAAATACAGCAGAACAAGACAGGACATAGCCAGCTGAGGCAGTGCAGTGAAATTGGCACAGAACCTCACAGCAGGCCACCTGGACAACAGCAATAGGCACAATAGTACATCTGGCTTTCTTCACAATAGTCGTTCCTTCAATCAGGCAGAGCAATATCGAAGGAAATACCGAAATTACAAGAACAGAATATTGAATAGAGCAATACGATTGATCAGAACAGAGCAAAACAGAGATAAAAATATTTGCCCTCAAAGAGATGGCAGAAGAAAATCCCCCTTATTTGCACATAGTCAAACTCTCAAGACATGCTCAGATCTCTGGCTCTCACTTGCTGCGGGGGTGGGGGTGGGGGAGGATGGACGTTTGATTCTTAGCCCCGCCCCGGTAGGCTCACAGCCGCCCACCAGAGGGGTGGACTGGCTGCCCATTTCCCCAGCGCTCCATGGTCCAGTGTGGCGCACCTCCGATCTCAGGAGATGCTGATATGGTTCTTGCCCTGGGGTGGCCGCAGTTTGCCAAGCCACAGCCACTTACCAGAGCGGCATGCTGGAGGCTGTCTGTTTTCCCAGCGCCCAAGGTCCAACGTGTCTGGGGCGGCCGCGGCTTGCCAGGCCAGTGTCACTTACCAGAGTGGCATGCTGGTGGCTCGAAATTGACTATTTTAAAGCAAACAACTCAGCCTTTATTTACAATATTGTGCAACTCTGCTATCTCTTCGTATTAGTTTACTGCCTATTGAATTTATGTGTATTTTTTGCGTTTCTTTGAAACTTACTATGAATAGCACCCCCCACCGCATTCTCCTCAAATCTGCATTTTTCTGGTTGTAGCATCAATCTGTCCTATAATATGTTCCTCTTTCCCCTGGAATTTACAGAGGAATGGTTATATCTGGGCTTAAGCAACTTCATGTTCAGTACTTAACAATATTTCATAGAAGGTTTTGTGTTCTTCTGTTAGGCAGCATGCAATGTCTTGTGTTTTTGAAAAGTACAAAAGGAGGTCTGAGGAAGTCTTACTTCAAAAGTAACTTCATCTGCTGTCATCATTATAGTTGAACCAACTGGTAATTTTTTTTTTTTTGTCTTTTTTTTTTTTTGAGACAAGGCCTTGCTGTGCAGTTCAGGTTGACGGTGAGCTCACTTTGTAATTCAGTCTGGTCTGAATTCACAAAGATCCTTCTGCCTCAGCTTCCCGAGTGCTGAGATTATAGGCATGTGCCACCATGCCCAGCTGTAACTGATAATCTTTATATTACTTTATAGTTGGAAGATTCATGTTTTGGAGAATTGTACTGCTTCTCATCTTGCATTTCAGACTGAGGTTGAACCCAGTGCCACCCCACAGAGTTGCCTCAAGTCTTAGTGTTAACACAGGAATGCCGCCCAATCCATATCTTTCCTTTTGCCTCAGTTCACTTTTTTAACCCAACATGATTTGTTGGTTCTAACACACTTTTCTCCATCTTCACTAGTTACCTTAATACAACATTCCCCATCATCTGCGGCCTTGGTAACTGCAGTACCTTCCTAGTCTCAGTTTATATTCTTGCCCTTCCCCACTTTTTTTTTTTCTAAAGAGTTGCTCATTGATAAACCCCTCTGTTTTTTTTTTTGTGATGAATTAGAATAAAATTTGCCATTTTATCTTTTGTTAAGTGTGCAGCTATGGCATTAATTATATTCAAAATATTGTATTGTGATTATTTTCTGTTTTCAAAACTTCTTGCATCATCTTTAACTTGTTTGTAGAACAAAAAAATAAAATTGGAATTTTATCTTAAAAGTGACTACAGAAAAATGAAAATTAATGAGATACATAGGGGGATGTTATATAATTTGGCTAAAACATGTCTTGAGGGGTAATGTCTAACAGATACCTAAAGGTAAAACACAAATAATGATAAATGTTTATTTAGAAACTTGAGAGACCCCAGTGACCCCCAGTAATGAAGTGGTTAAATATGTTTGCCTTTCGGAAGTAGGAAATAAAACCCGTGTGTTTTGCTTAACTTTTTAATCTTATGGTATATGTTACTTTGGTTAAAAAGCTTAAAAACAAAGTAAATTGTGCTTCTAGGTATTGTGGAAGCTTATCCACTAATTAAATGGCAGACAGGGCCACCATCACATGTCTTGGGTACTTTTTCAAAAGGTCGGGAGACTCTGATTATTGTAATTGCCTGTGTGCCGGGTGAGTTTGTAGGAATGTGTTGTGTGTTTTCTGCAGCCCTTTGTGATTTGTGCTGGAATACCGGGAAATTAACCTGTTTCTTTTTTTCTGTTAATAACTAAAAGAACATCAAGAATCATGGGAAAACTAAAGTCAGGTTATTTTGGTTGAATGCTTGCATTCTTTTTATTGAATTATTCAATAAAATGAGCATAACCTAGCACACATACAACCATTTTTAGGTTTGTGTTCTCCAACATTGGGCCAGATGTTTTCCATTTTTTATATTTGAATTGCACTTCCTGCTAATTAGCTTTTTAAAAGCATAAGAGTAAGAGGCAAATTTGGTATGGTTTGGTTGTTAACCTAGTTAATTTAAGGATATATATTATGTATGTGTATATTATATGTACTTATGTCTTTCTTTTTTCAAATGTAATATATGTTTATAAATAAGAGATAAAGTGTTTTAATCTTACTCAAGGGATCCCTGATGAGCCCAAAATGAAATCCAAGCAGAACAATAAATAGAGCACCGATGCATAATTGCTGTGCTAGCTGAAGGTTTAATCTGCTTATAAAATATTTATCACATTATATCACATTAATTTTTAGATGTTTTTCATCGTTACTTTGCTAATTATGACTGAAATCAGAGGTGAAATGTGAATGCATTCTTAGATTTAAATGTTTTACACTGGTTAAACCACTTTTTTTTTTTTTTGGTCTTTTTGAGATAGGTTCTCACTCTGCAGTTCAGGCTGGCCTTGAGCTCACTTTGTAGCTCAGGCTGGTCAAGAACTCACAATAATTCTCCTGCCTCAGCCTCCCAATTGCTGGGATTACAGGTGTGTGCCACTATGCCTAGCTGCCATTGGTTTTATAATTGATTTAAAAAAGCTTTATGTTGAATAATCTCAAGATTACAGAAAAGTTGGAAGTACAGAAGTTGGAACTTTTTTGATGCTTTTTAACATTTCGCATGTGGGCTTTATCATATTTATTTATTTATTTATTTATACACATACATACACACAAATTTATTTTTCTGAAATTTTGGGAATAGGCTGTATACATAATGTCTCTTAATGCTTCAGTCTGTGTTCCCTAAGAATAAGGTTATTCTCTTATGGTTATTGTACACATAATTAGTTCAGGTGATATAACATTGACACAATTCTTTCTTTTGCTGTACTGAGGATCAAACTCATACCCTTGTGCATGGTAGGCAAGTGTTGTACCACTAACTACACCCTCAGCCCCATACAGTATTTTTTATCTGTAGTCAGTATTTGTAATGTATCAATTTTTCCAATAATGTTTGTCTGTCCTGCCCTACCCTGACTGTCTTGGGCAGTGAACCTGGGGCCTTTACACTGAGCTACATCCCTTATCCCTTTTAAAATTTTTTTACTTGAGACAAAGACAGAGTCTCTACGTTGTTGACCTTGGGTTTATGCGTGCAGTCCTACCTCCTCGGTCTCCCTGAGTGCTAGGATTACAGCTGTGTGCCGCCATGCCCAGCTCTGATGATGTCTTTTCAAGTCTGAGATCCAGTCTAGCATTAAATGTTACATGTAATTATCACATTTCTAGTCTCTATTAATCTGTGATTATTCCTTGGTTATGACAAATTTTAAAATTTTTTATGTGATTTTAAAAAACTGACAATAGGTAGGGTATACTCTGATAATTTGATACATATATACAATATGTATCATCTTAGGGTAACTGACATTTTCCTCTTTTTAGTCATTTATCATTTCTTTGTATTGACAAACTTCTAACTCTTTTCTTGGAGTATTTAATAAAATACCTAATAAATTGTTGTGGACTATAGTTGGTCACCCTGCTGTGCTGTAGAACATGAGAACTTACTCTTCCTAACTGTACTTTTGTACCCAGTGCCTTCCTTCCCTCAATTTGCCCTTTCCTTTCCTCACGTCTAGTGACCATTATTTTACATTTTACTTTTGTGAAATCAACCTTTTTAGCTTGCACATATGAGCAAGAACATGCAGTATTTTTCTTTTCGTATGTAGCTAATGCTGTCTTCCAGTTCCATCCAGGTTGCTGAAAATGACAGTATTTTATTCTTTTTTTTTAAGGCTGAGTAATCCATTCATTAATTGATGGACACGTTGGTTCATTCTGTATCTTGGGTATTGTTACTAGTGCTAGTGCTGCAGTGAACATGGGAGTGCTAGTATTGTTTCATATCCTTGGATATGTGCCCCGTAGTGGGATTGCTGGATATAAGATAGTTCTATTTTCAGTTTTGATGAATCTCTATACTAGTGCTGGTGAACCTTTTAGAGCTTTTAATGATGCGAGCAGCCTGCTGTGGCATACATGCCATAGGTTTGCCACCACAACTCTACTCTTTTTTGTAATGATTAAACTAGTGTTACATTCTCATCAATGGTGATGATAACTCTTTTCTCTGAAGTATTCATAATTTTTGTTATTTTTTAAAATTTGTATTTAAAGAGAAAAAAAAGCAAAACAGAAAATGGTAGAAACAATACAGAATTTCAGAAAAAAAAGCAGAAAGAAATCACTAGTTGATAAATTATATACTGTCTTCTTAGACATAGTTGTTGAATACAAAGTGGACATTAAAACAGTGAGACTGCAAAGAAGTTCAGTGATCCAGTAACAGCTTAGCAACATGGTTATCAATCCTACACACTTAAACATAAATGCAGCCATATACTCTAGAGCACTTTCTTTTCTTCTTTTTACTTTTTAAGTCCATTAACTGTTTAGTTATATCCTGTTTCAGGTTGCTCAGTACCTTTGTGACTTGTTTTGTTGTTGTTATTTATTTTTAATCACCTTATATAATTCTGTTAATTTTTGTCATTTTAAAATTAATTTATTTAGGGCTAGGGATTTAGCTCAGTTGCAGAAGCCCTTGCCTGGCAAGTACAAGGTTGTGAGTTCGATCCCCGATACCACCAAAAAATAAAAATTAATAATAATAAATTTATTTGAAAAACACCAAAATATGAATGCACCATTAAGATTTTATGTTAAGTGAAACAAGCTATACAAAAAAGAGACATTCAATGGTTATACTTTTAGGAGGTCACTAGATTAATCAAATCAAAGGGACAGAACACAGAATAGTGGTTGCCAAAGGCTGAGAGAAGGAAATGGGGAATTATTATTTAATTGGTAGGGTTTCAGTGTGGGAAGATGAAAAAGTTCTACAGATGGCTTACAGATGTTTATGTGATGGTTGCACATAAACATACATATACTTAATGCTACTGAATTACACACCTAAAATAGTTAAAATGGTAAATTTTATTCTGTATAGTTTACCTCTCTTTTGTCTTTCTGAAATAGTCATTTTGACTGGACTGAGGCTATCTCATTGTGGTTTTGATTTGTATTTTCCTAATGATTAGTGATGTTGAGCATTTTTCATTTACTGGCCATTTGTATATTTTCCTTCAAGAAATGAGTAGATTATGTGCCCATTTTAAAATCAGATTTGTTTTTAGCAGATGAGTTTTTTGAAGTCCTTGTGTATTCTGCATATAATTTCTTGCTAGATGAATAGTTTATAAATATTTTATTCTATTTTGCATGTTGTCTTTTCACTCTGTTGATTGCTTCCTTTGTGGTATAGAAACTTCTTAATTTGATATTATCTTATTTGTCTGTTTTAGCTTTCGTTGCCTATGCTTTTGGGATCTTAACCAAAAAATTGTGTACCTTCATGTGTTAAAATGTTTTTCTCTACTAGTTCAATAATTTCAGGTCTTATAATTAGGTCTTTTATCTATGTTGATTTTTGTATGTAATGAGAAGTAGAGATGTGGCAATGTAGTTTTTCTCAATGTGGATATCTGGTTTTTCTACTGGCCTTGAATTTGCGGTGATCCTCCTGCCTCAGCCTCTTAAATGCTAGGATTACAGGCATGTGCTACCACATCTGGAAAGTAGCTGGGGTTATTTTGCCTTTATTGATTTACTTATTTTGAGCTATTTTACACCCGTGGGATAAATCCCACTTGATCATATATAATCTATTTGAGGTATTGTTGGAATATAGTTTGTATTTTATATCTGTGTTCATCAGGAATATTGGTCTGTGGTTTTCTGGAATTGTTATTGACCTTGTCTAGTTTTGGAATCAGGGTAATACTGGCCTGGTAGCATGAATTTGGAAGGTTTCTCTTCCTTTCAATTGAAATAATGTGAGGATTGGTATTACTTCTTTAGAAGCTTGGCAAAATATATCAGTAAAGTCCTGGGTTTGGCACTGTTGGGAGACTTCATTGATTCAATCTTGTTATCACTGACCTCTTCAGGTTTTCTGTGGTTTCTTCATGGTTCAATTTTGGTCAGTTCTATATGCCTAGAAATTTATTTGTTTCGTCTATATTTTCCAATGTATTGGTACAGTTACTCATAGTATCCCAGTGATCCTTTGTATTTCTGTGGACTCAGCCTGACTTCCTCCCAGGGTTGTGAGAGGATGGGTGGAGTTACCCATGTATTGTACATTGTGGGGCCTCTGTGGGCCATGCTGCACAGGGTAGGCTGCTTAGCTGCTTCCTGGAGCTGAGCTTGGGTGGATGGGGCCACTCAGATGCTTCCTAATTCAGCAGGGGAATAGGTGGGGCTGTCTGGCTGCTTCCTGTGGTCCTCTAAAGGCCGAGCTATTGGGGGACACACATATGTTTTGGGGTTATTGGAGGGCAGGCAGTGCCACCAGCTGGTTGGCAGACCTGGATTTGTCAAATAGCTGCCCAGTTGTTTTACAGAACGTTGTGTGGGCAGGATCTAAAGACAGTCTGTACATTTAGGAGTATGGGGGAGGGGATATAGCATGGACTGGGCTCTTTCTCCTTGGCAGTGCAGTGGTGTGATAACCTGGCAAAACCCCCAAACTGGCCTCAGGGGCAATGAGTCTTACAGCCTTCTCCAGTAACTAAAGCTTCAGGCCTCCAGAGTGTGAGTGGGAACTGCTTGGGACCTTTTGCTTACCTTCTCTATAACTCTCTTTGTTTAGGACTGGTTTTAAGAGAGGACATGGTAGATGCAGTATGCTTAGTTTCTTCCCTTAAAAGGCACTGTGTACTTATATCGCTGTTCTATAATGGCTCTGCTACATGCTAATTCCTGTCACACTCTGGTGCTCTGCCTCAAACACCAGTAAATACTAATCTGTCTGTCCGTTTGTGCATTATTTTTCCCTCCTTTCTCATTCCCTTCGCCTTTCTCTCCCTCTCCCTCTTGTACTTCCTCTTCTTTTTGTTGTAAAGGAAGCACCTTTAGTCAGTCACCTTACTTTTATTCTGCTCAATACACGGAGCACATACTAGGTGATTAGAAAATACTTTTGTTTACTAATTGGGTTTATCATAATGTCCACTACCTGATGAAGATCTGCAACTTTTCTCTTAGAGAATAATTGTGTTTGAATTAATTTTTCTTAAAATGAAATAGATTTTAGACCCCAGACACTTGGGAAAATCTAATAAATACCAGAAAATACCCAAAGCTTTCAGTGTTTGATGTATTCATATATATATGAATACACACACACATACACACACACATTTTTAAAAGAGAATCAAAACAAAACAGAATAAAGCAAATCAGAACAGCACAATGCAAGCAATGTAGCACTTCAAAACAAAATAATAGGAAGTTAACAATAGTTACCATAATATATCCTGTTATCTTCAAAATAGCTTCCCATACTATCAGACACATTAAAATCTAAGAAAACAAGACAGAATAAAACCAAACCTAACAAAATTATGAAAGTGATACAAGAAGTCAGTATAACATAATAGGAAATTAACAGTGGTTACCACTCTCCTTTTTTAGGTGTTTCCTGCCTTATTGCTTTTATAATGTCTATTGTGCTTTTTGGATCCCACTAACTCCTTTAGTTTTTTATGCTAGGGAAATAATTTAGTGTTCATCCATATTAGTCCAAACCATTTCACCCATGAGCATGATTTCATGCTCATGCATCCCTTTACATACAAGAGCCTTGCGATTATTCTACTTTATAGCTGGGTAGCTTTCCAGTGTATGAAAATACTATGTCTGGGGCTGGCTCAGTGGCATAAACTTCTGCCTTGCAAGCAGGTGGTCATGAGTTCGATCTCTGGTACCAATTAAAAAAAAAAAAGAAAATACTATGTCTTTCTTATCCATTCTGTGGTTGCTTTTTTCTTGTCTCTTGTTAAGTGGAACAATTGTTTTCTTTCTTTTAATTTTCAGTCTGAGAATTTCCTTTTGAGTTAAATGTGTTTCTGGTATACAGTGTATTGATGGATCTTGTTTCTTGATCCACTCTCCCAGTATTCCTTTTTATTGGTGAATTGAGGCCATCTACATTAATAGTTAGAACCAGCCTCCATGCTATTCTCTTGCTGTTAGCCCTTCACTTTTCCTCTTTGTTTAATTGCCTGTGTTTTTTTTTTTTTGTTGTTGTTGTTACTGGGGATCGAACTCACGACCTTGCGCTTGCCAGGCAGGCGCTTAAGCCACTGAGTTAAATCACCGGCCCTAATTGCCTTTCTTTTTGGTGATCCTCCTCTGCTGCTTTTAAGTGGTTTTGCCAGCTTTTAATCAACTTTATCTCTCTAATATAATATCCTTTAGCATTCTCTGTAGAGTTGATTTGGTGGCTATGAATTCCTTCATTTGTTCTTTATCATGGAAGTATCTTATTTTTCTGTCAATTTTGAAAGATAGTTTTGAAGGGAACAGCAGTCTAGGTTGGAAGTTGTTTTCTTTCAGGATTTGAAGCACTTTACTCCAAATTCTTCCTGACTTGAGCCTGTATTGACAAATCTATCATGATTCTGATTGGTTTTCTTTCTTTTCTCTCTCTCTCTCTCTCTCTCTCTCTCTCTCTCTTTCTTTCTTTCTTTTGTTTAAAGAGAAAAGCATGTAAAGAGGTAGAGGTAATACAGAATTCAAAAAAAAAGATAATACAAAATCACTAGTTAATAAGTTACATATTGTCCTCTTAGAAATAGTTGCTCAAGTTACAAAATTAAAGCATACAAAGTAGATAGTCAAACAGTGAGATTGTAGACAGCTATGCATGCATGAATTTCTGCATGTATTTCTATACTCTCTGTATTAGAGGGAAAAACAAAACATAGCAAGACAAAACAAAACAAATTCCTATAAAAACATGAAACCAGAAAGTCGTATAAAACCACATTACGAGGTGATCTACAATGATTACTGTGTTGTTTCGTATTATCTTCAATAGAATGTCTGTATCATTAGGCATAATTGAATATAGCAGTATGATTGAGTATAGCAGTAAATAACAATATTAGTAAAAATAAAATATTGTAGACAGTATAAAACTTCAAAGGCAGGTAATAATCAAACCATAGTAGATATTCTAGTGGATCTTGTCATCTTAAGTGCAGTTGCCTGTACTCTCAGACTTGATATTATCAATCATAACAGCTTTGAATAAAATCTATCAATACAAAACAGCGATCCAACAAACCAGATTCGATTACGATCAGTCATGGTAAAACAATGTAGGTTTTACAGAGCTTTAGATTAAGTTAATAGGAAATTAAGGATGATTACCATACTATATCCTGTTATTTTCAGGATTACTGTCTGTACCCTCAAATCTAGTACAGGTAGAATGACTGGGACAGAATATAATACATCTAAGCAGAGTACTGTGAGTAATGTGAGTTTTAAATCTTGGTGCACTATTTACAATATAGCATATCAAGGCCATCCATGTTAGAGTTTCTAGTTATCCTTCTCTGCCTCATTTCTGCTATGCTATTTTTCTGCCTTGGTTTGTCTAGTTTTCTCCTTCATTCTACTGCCTGCCCCTCTCATTGAGGCCTTTCTGCCACTGTTCCTAAAATCCTGGTATTTTTTTTTCTCTCTCTTGAATGTCCTTCAGTATTCTCTGTAGCATTGGATTGGTGGTCACAAACTTTCTCAGTTCCTCTTTGTCATGGAAACATCTTGTTTCTCCATCAACTTCTAGTGACAGTTTTGCAGGGTACATCAATTTGGGCTGGAGGTTATTTTCTTTCAGGGCTTGGACTACTTCACCCCAGCCTCTTCTTGATCTGATGGTCTGTGTCGAGAAGTCAGCCGTGATTCTGATGGGCTTACCTTTATAGGTAATCTGTTTCTTTTCTCAGACAGCTTTTAATATTCTGTTTTTATATTGAATTTCTGGTATCTTGATTATTATATGTCTGGGTGTAGATCTATTTTGGTTGTAGGTGGCTGGAGTTCTGTATGCCTCACACAACAGAATGTCATTTTCTTTTCCCATGCTTGGGAAGTTTTCCTTAATTATTTCCGTGAATAGCCTTTGTAATTCACCTGTATATATTCCTGCTTCTTCGTTCATGTTTCTTATTCTTAAATTGTAGATTCTCTTGTCATCTTCTAGCCTTTGTATTGTTACTGCCTGTTTTCTCGTTATTTTTAAGAGATCTTTCCTTTCATGATCACACATTGCAAACTTGTCTTCAAGATTTGATAGTCTATCTTTAGTGTCTTTTAAGAAGTTTTGCCAACTTTCAATGGCATTTTTAATTTCCTGGTAGTCTCTTTGAACCTGCTTCATGTATTCTATATTTTCTTTATATTCTTTATCAAACGTTTCTCTCCTTTTTTTGTGTTCCTCCCTTCTTCCGTCTGTATCATCCTGAGAGATGCTTCCTGAGAGCATTTCTTTTATTACTGTACTCATATCCTGATTTACCTGATTTAATATTTCAGTTTGAGCTTGTCTACAAGGTCTCGAAGATATCTCTTAATGTCCATTGAAGCCATGTCTGATGTTGTGTGTTTGCCGCCCTCAGTCTCCCTTGTTTTTCCTTCTCCTGGATCAGTGCTCTTAGGATCCTGGGCTGGTGGCCTCCTCCTGCCTCTCTCTCTTGTCATGGCCCTGGCTTCCTCCACATAGGTTACAGTGTAGGTCCCAGACCCCTTCCCTGTTGGCCAGGTTTCCTCCGAAGCACACTGAGAGGGACCTCCGCCCTCTCCTGGCTGCTCTTGTCACTGAGGTGTGAGCAGGGACTGCATATACCTGCCCCTCCCCACCGGGCCAACCAAACTTCAGGGGCCTTCACCCAGTTAGTGCTTGCTAGGCGCAGGGAATCGATTTGGGATGGCTCATTGGGTCCTGGCCAGGGGCGCAGCCCAATTGGTTTTCTTTATAGGCAATCTATTTTTCTCTAGCAGCTTTTAATATTCTTTTCTCTTGCTGAATTTATGAGATCTTGATTATTATATGTCTGGGTGTAGATTTACTTTGGTTATGGCTGGTTGGAGTTCTATATGCCTTGCTTATCTGTATGCCAGATCCTTTTCTCAAGTTTGTGACATGTTCTGCTATTGCTTCTGTAAACAGTCTTTTTATTTCATTTCTGTTGACCCCTGCTTCTTTGCTGATACCCTTCACTCTTAAATTATTTTTCTTTGCATTGTCTTGCAGCCATTGGATTGTTATTTCCTGGTTCCTTGTTATTTTAAAGAGATCTTTCCTTTCATAATTGCTAGCTGTGATCCTGTCTTTGAGGTCTGAAAGTCTATCTTTAGTTTCTTTCAAGTGGTTTTGCCAGCTTTTAATCAACTTTTTAATTTCCTGGATATCTCTTTGAATGTGTTTCATTCATTGTAATTTCTTCCTATGTTGTTCATTCAAGGTTTCCATCATTTTCCTATGCTCCTTTTTTATCTGTGTCATCTTTAGATATGCTCAGCAATTATTTCAGTATGTTTGTGATTTCCTCTTTTACTGAGATATTATTTCTGATCTGATTACTTTTATAGTCTCATGAAGTTATTTCTTCACTTCAGCTGCTATCTTCTTGGAGATTTCAGGTTTGTGACTTCTATTTTCTTCCATGGTTATATTTCCCAGAGTTGTTCTGTGTGGGCTGGAGGTCTGAGGTTATCTTTTGCTTCTTTGTCTTGACATTCTCCTGGGTTCCTCCCAACAAGCCAGTTGTAGGGTTCCAGGCACTTCCCACGTTTGTTTCCCTACCCACCGTTGTGTAGGGGAATGGGACAGGTACCTGGGTTTCTCTGAACCCAGGTTCCCAGGGAGGTAGCAGGGAATGGGGTGGGCTTTTCCAGGCCCATGTAGCTATACTGAGGCTTCCCTGATGGTCAGGAGTTCATGGTGACAGGGCTGCTTCTTCTCTCAGCCTGCATGTCTACAGTGGGACTCCCCCACAAAGGCACACAGGGCTATGTTTGTCTGATTCTCCCAGTGGGTGCTGGCTGCCCAAAGGAAGGGTCTTCAGAAGCAGCCTTTGGGCACATGGGGTGTATCTGGCTGTGTCTCCCTGCCCGCACTAGCTGCCCGCAGGAAGCCTCTTATATTCTTTTGAATTTAGCTCTTTTTAGAAATTACTTTAAACAATTTAGGGTTATACAGAACACAGCTGCCTTCTCCTTTATGGTTTTTCTTTCTTTCTTTTTTTTTTTTTCTCTAGGCTAACTTGCCATTGCTTGTAACTGGTCAGTTAGCCTGATGATGATGGGGTTAATCTGGTTAGCATTCATTTAAAATATGATAGAAACTTATTAAATTTGTACTTACCTAATTAAGCATTTATAATAATTCTGACATGCTAGTTTGAAATTTCTTTGTACTGTTGAAGGCAATGAGAAAAGGATTTGCCTAGCTAATAAAATTATAAACAAGAAGGAATGTTTTAATCTATTGGAGGCAAACCAACAACTGTTTTCAAGTACTTATAAAATCAACAGAAACTATGGATATGCCAATTAAAATTTTTTATTAATTAAAGCATTAATGGATTCCCCAAGGCCTTCTTCTTTGGCATGTTTTGAGGTTATTAGGAAATAGGGACCTACTAATATTTTTCAAATTCTTTTGTTTATGATTTACATCATCATAATATGTACATGTTAGCTGGTGCAGTGGTACATGTGTAATCCTGGCTACTTAGGAAGACTGGAAGTTAGAGTCCAGCTTTGGCAATCTAGCAAAACCCTGCCTCAAAAAAAATTTGGGCTGTAGCTCAGTGGTCAAGCACTTGCCTAACTTGCATGAAAACTTTGGGTTCAATCCAAAGTCCACTAAAAAAACCCCCAAATGGTATATATGTTATATTATTATCTAATGTAGCACACATACAACTGAAACAGAAGTTATAGAAAACAATCTTTAACCTGTTCCTTGTGATGAATTTTAATAATATTATATTTCTAATATTTAAAAAAATGCTTCTTGGAACCCACTAACTTGGTATTTGCAAATTGATCCAGACCCACAGTTTCAAAAAAAATGCTACATCTGAAAATGAACTTCAGTTATTTTTTTTTTCCAAGTGCCACTGGCACTTAGGTTACTCAGTAGAGTCATTTAACTCAGTAGATGTTAAATGAGCAAATTGGTAGTTGGAAAGAGCAGTAAGAAGTGAAACAGGAGTTGTAAGAGTCATTTTTTTTTAACTGTTCTTGGCAACTTTAAAAAAAAATATTTGTGTATTTTTGTAGAAACCAATGTTTGCTAATCAAGCAAATAAGAGTATATTAAAAGAACTAGGTGTTTCACAGAACTAAACAATAGGTGTGCGTTTTGTGCTTGGGAAATTATTGACTAGTGACTGGGAAGCCTTCAAGACCCCAAATATATCAGTGAATTTTTATGTGTCTATTTATCTCTATTTGGCTGCTGCTTTTATTCCCCCCTGCCAAATGATCTTTTCCCCGTACACACAATAAATAGTTTATTAACAAGGTTCTTGATTTTCTAATATTTCAGGTCCAGATTTTAATATTATATGTGACTTGTATATAGTAGAATAAACTTTTTTGATATTTTTCTGAATGCCACATGTTAGTAGTCTTTATCTTATTAAAAAAATCCAGTGTTTCTAATGGGCCTTATTTTAGCTGTTGTGTCCTAAAATTGTGTAACAAGAAAAGGTGTGTGTATTATAATAGTTGCTTCAAAAGTGTTAATTCATCATACGTTTGCAGCACACGTTCTTGGCAGAAGGTTAGGCTGAAGGATGGTTACAAAGATGAATATAATGTATTTAGAATGGCTTTGCCACTTGCTGGTTGTGGCCTTGTTGAAGCAAATATACTAGGTCTTGCACAGATGAACAATGTTCATGATGTTAGTTCAAAATTAGTCTTCATTTTTTCTATACTTCAGTATCTCTGCTTCTCTTGTTTACTTCTTATTTTTACCTCTCTTTCTCATCTAAGAATGGTTTTCCTTAAGAGGTAGCATTGAACTGCAGGATCTATAATGTTTGGATGGTGGGGAGCAATGGATTGGACATTTTTCCTTTAAGAACAGCTTGTATATAAGAAATAAGATGTAAATGATGGAGCGCATTTGAATGTGACTCTGGTATTGATTGCATGGGAGAATATTTGAAGGGATTGATGAGAGCCAGGTTGAAAAAGGTTGCAGAAACCATGGTAGAAAGCTTAGATTTCATTCTGTAAGAGCTACGTAAGAGTTTCTAATGGAGTAGTGGGAAGTGATTTGGTCTTTTAAAAGGTAATTATGGTTGGTGTTACCTTGAAGTGACAAGAGATAGTCAATGTGGACATGAATTAAGATATTATTTTGAAAGTCCAGGCAAGAGATGATTAACAATTCCATCTAGCGCTACAGCTAGATTTGGCCTTCTTTATGGAGGTATGACTATGCTTTTTCCAACATAGGGCCAGATTTAAATCAGCTTGATCCATTCAGTGTACTGGGGTTTAGGGTATACTACTGGGCATATTGTCCACATCTCTCTGTGTCTTCATTCACAGTTCTGATCCTTTGCCTACCTGGTTAATCATCTTTTATCTATGCTTCCAGTTCTTCAGTCTTGCAATTATTTGTTAGATCTAATTACACAAATTTGGTTTGGCTTCTGGCTCTCACTCGTCCTCTGAGCCACCAACTTGTGGGTGTTTGGATGCTAAAACAAGCAAAAACAATAAAGAAATAGTCTTATGGGGAAGATACCAGGCTCAAGAAGTGCTAAGTGCTTTAATGGAGGCTTTTAATGGACAGCACACTTCCACAGTGTAGGTGAAGGTGATATAGGGGAATGAAACTCCCGACCTATTATGTCCACGAGTTTGTGTTCTCTAAAATCGAAGAATGAATTTTAGGAACAGTGGAGGTAAGAGCAGAATATATTTATTGAGAGAAAGAAAACTTCTGTCTGGAGAGAGACAGAAGGGGTCCAGAGCGGGTTGCCAACGACTGTCTTTTCCAGGGACTTTTATAGAGTAAAACCATGGGTTCAAGGTAAGGAAAGACTGGGAGCTCACAAGGCAGATGGGCATAAGGTGGGACATAACTGTAGTCAGCCAATAACATTAATAGTTTAGGTAAAATTGATTACATTCGGGACAAATGGGGATGCCAGTTACGTAGAAAGCGGGCATTCTTATGGAGCAGTGACTCTTTCCTAGGGCAACGGGAACTATTTAGGTAATCAATCCTCAGGATATGGGTGCATTTGTTTGGTCTTTTGTCTTGAAGCCTAGTCCACAGCAAGAGGCGTGTCTCCATGCAGCTGCCAGGTGTCTGCACTGGCTCCACTGAGGACCCAGCCCTGTCTTACTGCCTATAATATTTCTGACTAACTCAGCTGCCTGCAACAAAGGTACTATGGGGAAAAAAATAGCCTGGTGTTGGTGGAGGTGCTACATAGTAGAGTAGTCTAAAGTGCCTGTGATAAGTTAAGGTGGAACTGACCGGGAAATGGCTGGGGTAATGCCATCTACAATAGCATTGGGTCTCAGCCTTAGCTACTTGTTAGGGAAACTAAACACCCCCAGTGCCACCATCACCACCACCATGCTGTGGTCCTAGTCATACAGATTCTGATTTAATTAACCAGAGACAGGGAACCAGATTGATAGGTTTTAAAAGGGTCTGAAATAAAGCTGAAGTGCAGTCAGAGGTGACAATCAGTGTAATTCAGGAAAGAGGTTTTCCTGGAGAAGGTGGAAGCTTAAGTAACTGGAGACAGCTGAAGCCTTAGATGCAGCTCAGTTTGGGGACAGGCAGAATGAGAAAATGGAAGCAGAGAAAAAAACCTTAGGGAATGCCAACATTTTGGCACAAAGCAAAGAGGTGTCAGCAAGGGAGAACCTGCAAACATAATTCCTAACTTTTAACTGGATCCCGTTTTAATTTAGGTTATTAATAAATGTTTTGTAGAATTTTTACCTCTTGTAAGTCAGTGCTGATTATATATCAACATATACCTTATATGGCTAATTCACATTGATGTTGTTGAATGACAGATTAATGCTGCTGATATTAATCCTTTTATCCTTGATGTAGAAAGACATGACCTTTAATTCTTATCAGGAGCAAATACCCATATCTGCTGCCAAGTTTATATACAAGAAGAATGCCCGAAAGTAACAATTTTGAAGAATTTTTTATTTGCTGAATTCAAAGTCACCTGTCATTTTTGCCATAAATTCTTTGAGGCATGAAATAGCCTGCCAGTTGTCTATTGCTCTCAAAGTTAATGAATGGTTATCAATTTATCATGGGTAATAACCTAGCTGCAAATTGTAAAGAAGGCATTGTGTCACTTCCTAGCATTTGGACCTCCAGGCAATATCTGCCTTTTCTATACTATGAGCCTTTTCTGCAGCATTTGGGGCTCATTGTCCATAAAGCTTTTAATAGAGCACATTTCTTTCTTGGAAATCTCTTAACATTTAGTAATAGCTCAATAAAATATTAGCTGGTTGTATCTACTTTAAGATTATATGTAAGTACCATTTCTTGATGTAAAATTCTAAATAAAATGTCCACATGTACGTTGAGTGAGTGTAGCATTTTAAGTTTAGAGATATTTAATTCTTATTTCCAATTCATATTCTATTCAGTTCTTACACAAGTCAAAGTGTGGAAGTTTTGCAACTTTTCTAGCCTCTTATTTAGGTAGTTAATGATTAGAAAAACAGGACTCTTTCAAGCAACCTTACTTTTTTTTTTTTAAGATAGTAAAATACAACAAAGCAAGGCAGAACAAAGCCAATCAAGACAGTGCAGCAAAATTGGTACAGAACTTCAGAGCAGGATACTGGGAAAACAATAATAGCTACCATTGGTACAGAACTTCAGAGCAGGATACTGGGAAAACAATAATAGCTACCGTAGTGTATCTTATTATCTTTATAATAGTTGGCCATTCATCAGGTATAGTAAAATTAAACCAAAAACAAAACACAGTAAAACCAGTCAAAACAGAATATTGAATAAAACAAAACAATTAATCAGAACAAAGCAAAACAGTGAAAACAGTATTGGACTTTAAAGACAAGATAGAAGGGAATCCCTCATATTTGCTATATTGCATACTGTCATCTTCCAGAGAGATGGCCAGGGCTGTCCTTGGAACCATGTGGTTGCTAATGGGAAGTGGGGAAATGTTGATTCTCAGCCCGTGCAGCCTTAGGCTTGCGCTGCTTATCAGGAAGGCTGGATCATTGATTTCTTGGTTTGGTCCCCCAAGTCCTACCTGGCAGATTCTTGGGAGATGCTGGATTTTCTCTCTTGGAACCCTACTTTTCAAGGCACTTTCCCCCCTACCCTAAACAGACAGCTTCTTTGTAACATGAACTCTTTCAGATCACAGACTTGGCCTTGGTAATATCTTTACACCAGACAAACAGACAATGTCTTATTCAATTTTGCATTTTAGGCATTGGGCACATATGATAACTCAGTAAAAATTTATGAAGACATTACCCTACTCTTTTTAGCTCTAAATTTGTTAGGTTATAGAGTGATTTATCTTAGGGATAGGAAGACATTGATTTAACCTCATGTGTGGTTTTTATAGCAATATAGAGATGATGTCACAGCTAAATATGAATATTTTTAGTAAGAACCTTTATTTTAGTCCCAGTTCTTTTCATTTTTAAAGAATTTCTCTCAAAGCTTAATTCCAGAACTGGACTTTACATAAGAATTGAATATTTTTTTGTTTCACTTTTGGCTCATTGACTAAGAGCATTGCAGCACAGTAGATTGTGTATAGTAGTAGTTAAATTAATTAGTGAATGTATTTTTTTTGGGGTACTATGAATTGAACTCAGGACCTTGTGCTTGCCAGGCAGGGGCTTATACTGCTGAGCTATGTCCCCAGCCCATGAATATGTTTTAATGAAGTAGAATAAACATTATTGAAATTTCTTTGGGGCTTTGGTATGGTGGTAGTAATTTTTGCAGTTATTATCATTGCTATAGATACACCTGTGTATATTTAATTAATTAATTAATTTTTGGACTGAGGATCGAACTCATAACCTTGTGCTTGCCAGGCAGGCGCTTAATGCCACTGAGCTAAATCCCCAGCCCATGTATTTAAAAGCTTCCGAAAATTCTGTTCTGATTGATTGCTTCTTATTGTTACTATAGGAGAAAGAGAGAGAGAGAGAGAGAGAGAGAGAGAGAGAGAGAGACAGAGAGAAAGAGGCAGAGACAGAGTCAGAGACAGAGAAAGAGAAAGAGAAAGAGAAAGAGAAAGAGAAAGAGAAAGAGAAAGAGAAAATCTTCCTGCTAAGTTTGTCTTCCTCATTTTTCTCATATACCTGTATTGCTTTGTGCTCTCTGGATGTGTTTTTCTCTTCAAGCATTTAAGAAATATTCCACTTGATGAGCCCATATCTTAGATTTTATTATAACTGGTGCACAGTGTTGCATATACTGGAAACTCTGTAAAGAATTGTTGACTGGTTGTTTGACGGGCTGATTAGGTATAGAGCCAGTGGTAACAGTGAAAGATTTTTTTCCCTGCATTTCATTGAATAATAATTTTCTAAAGGATGCCTATCTGAATCATAAAATTGTTTCCTAGAGAGAATCTGAGTTTTCCTTGTTATTTCATTTCATAGTTTAAGGATCCTTACTTTTAAGGGAGTGTTTTTTCTGTTTAGTCAGTTTTTCTCTTGTGCAGTGTAAACAGTTTCCTCACATTTGACCTACTCTCTCTGGTCTTTGAAACAGCTGTTTCCATTCCATCTAGGCATTTGCTGTTCGACTTTAGTCAAGGCCTTTGAGTGGAGCAGGACATCCACCTGTTCTGTCACACCCCTCTCGACCCTGGTACCATGCAGGTGGAGCTATTTAGTTAACAGTATGAACACAGCTGAGGGTTACCAACACTTGGAGAAAAGCTACTCTGTATTGTCTCCATGCCCTTGGACTGGTAACACAGGGGTTAAATTTGTTGAAGATTGCCCTGAAAGACTGGCCTAAATAGGTTTGCTGCGTTCATGGGATCCAAGTAGGTAGAAGAGGGATGGGCCTTTTTAGGGTTGCATTGGTTCATATTTTGGTAATTTAGGTGCCTGCGGACACTTTTGAGCCAAATCCACACCTTCCGGATATCTCTTTTTCAATAAATTTGGAGTTTATGTTTAACAGGAAAATCAGTAGAGTTTTTAATTTTTATTTGAGTAGTAACTGTAGAGTTCATTACCAGTTATTTCATTTTTTTGGTCTCTAGCAAAAATGGTGTTTTTACTGTTTAGATGTAGAAATACTATTCATTTTTTTACATGATACAGTCATCAATCAGTGTGCTACATTCTCATTTCTAACAGTATTTCAGCTTTTTCTCCCTTTGGGTTTTATAGATACAGCCAAACCATCTGGATGGATAGATTCCTTTGCTTCCTTTCTGATGAAGGGTTTCAGAATGCACAGGTGGAAAGTGTGGGCTCTGGAACCACCTGTTGCTTCACTTTTAAGCCCACCTTGCTAACTGTGTGACATTGGGCAAGTTATGATGATTGTATTCTGTGTTTCAGTGTCTCCTCATCTGTGGAGTAATATTGCTGCCCCATAGGATTGTTATGAAGATTATATGAATTAATGATTTAATATTTGTAAGGCATTTAAGACAGTGTCTGACACATAGTAAGAACCATAAAAATGTTTGATAAATAAAAAGCTTATCTCATATTTCTAGATCACTATTAAAATTGATGGTGGGCTTTTTTAAAATTCCCTCTAGATTTAACAGAAATATTTTCTCTCTCTCTCTCTTTCTTTTTTTTTTTTTTGGTGGGACAGGGTCTCTCTATGTAGTCCACACTAGCCTTCAACTCACAGTGGAGACTAGGCTGGTCTTGAATTTGTGGCCATCCTCCTGCCTCAGCCTCTTGAGTGCTGGGATTACAGGTGTGTGCCACCATGCCCAGCCACAGAAATCCTTTTGTTTCCATGGTTTACTCTTTCAATAGTGTTGCTAGTACAAAATGATAAGGTTATGAACTAATGCCAAATTTGTATTTTTCAATGATATGTTAAGTGAAAAATTTTCTATTTTTCTCAGGATTAAAAATCTGAAGTGGTTTTAAAATTTTGTTGTGTGCCTTTTTAGTATCTGCTAAGTTGGTTGTACTGTATAACTTTTTGAGTAGTTATTATAGAGTTATATTTATGAATAGCTTTCTTCATATTGAACCATTCTTGTATCACAGGAACACTCTGTGCCTGTAGTTTATCCTTTATTTAGTGCATTCTGATCTCCATTTTGCATTTTAAATTTTTCATTAAAAGTTACAGATGAGATTTGCTAGTTTGAATGCATATATATAATACATATATTTGTGCAGTTCTGGGGATTGAATCCAGTTCCTGTAGATGATAAGCAAATGCTCTGCTACTGAGCTACACCACTGCCTCCAATTTATGTTTTCCAGTATTTATTTTTTAAATCAATTTTTGGTGGTTCTGGGGGTAGAATCCAGGGCCTTGAGCATACTAGGTAAGTGCTGTACCACTAAACTAACGCCACCCATCCTGTTGATAGTTTTTAATGTGTTCTTTCATGTTTTGATGACAAGAGTGTCAGTTTTCCTGTTTTCTTTACATTCTAGAAGCTTTAGATTGTATTATCTATTTTTTTAGAATCTAAAAGAATGTTAAATTAGGATTTTGAACGGAACAGTTTAATTCAGTTGCCTTAAATTTATAGATGAAGAGAGGGTGGCTTGTTCATAGCTTCTTAGGAGTGCCAGCTGCTTGAAGGTCAGGAGTTATGATTGTGTTCTGGAGATGAGGGAATAACACTTGCTAAACATTTACTTATATGTTTTAAAAACACTGTGATGTATTCTTTAAGTGTGGGTTTTATTTACATGACTTCTAAAGTCAAAGTAAAGCATTTTACTAGATTTTATTTTTAAAGGAGTTCTAGTTATATAGCAAAATTGAGAGAAGAGAGTTTTTATTACTGTCCTCTTACACACTCATAGTCTCCCTCACTGTCTACAACCCAGCTCCAAGTGGTAGATTTTTACAATTCATGAACTCACAAGTCATATTGTTATTATCCAAGTCCATAGTTTACATAATTCTGTGCATTTTGACAAGTGTATCAATGCTCTAAAAATACCCTGTTCTCTGCCTGTTTACTCCTCCCTCCTTGTAAATCCTGGCACCTAGTGAAGTTTTTATCGTCTCCATAGTTTTTTCTTTCCCTGAATGTCATATAGAGTAAAATCTTGATTTGTGCACATAATTTATTCTGGAAAAGTGCTTGCAATCCAAAGCACTTGTATATCAAAATGAATTTCCCTGTAAGAAATAATAGAAACTCAGATAATTTCCATCACAACCCCAAATATTCATACAAAAATTATTATAATACTGTAATATAGTACAAAATAATAAAATACAAATATAAAGAAAAATAAATTACCCTGCACCTACTTTTGAAAACCTTCATGGCTAGTGTGAGGCAGACAAGAGAGAGGAGGGCTGTTGTGTCATGATTACTAACAGAATCACTGCTATTCAATGAACTCTTTCTTTTCATGCCACTTTAACAAGGAACCTACCCAGTGACACTTAGTTTTGCTTCCTTTTAAGGATTTTGCAGAAATGTGACATTGCGTTGTCATTGAACATGTTCATTGTTCACATACTGCTACAGCCTTATTATGATGGTGCTTTTCTATGAAATTTTGCACTGTTTCCCACATTTTTTACATCTCCTTGTTTGTTTTTGTTTTGTTTTTTGAATTGGCCGCACTTTGTTGTGCAGGCTGGCCTTGAACTCACTGTGTTTCTCCTGCCTCAGCCTGCTAAGTACTGACTGGGATTATAGACAAGCACTGCTCAGCTCTTAATCTCATTTGAAATGAGGAGTTCCTTTACCTTTTTCTTCTCTGTAGATCTCTTCTATAACCTGTTGCTGTTGGACAATCACTCACAATCCCACAGGAAGGAAGGGAGGGAGGGAAGGAGAGAGATGAGAGAGAGAGAGAGAGAGAGAGAGAGAGAGAGAGAGAGAGAGAGAGAGAGGAAGGGATAGATAGATATTGAGAGAGGGGGGAGGGAAGAGAATAGAGACAAGAGACAAAACCTACTGACTCAGTTGTGATCATGTGACATTTGGCATCACATACTACTTGTATTGCAAGACATCCTTCATTTATCAAGTTAAAATTTGTTAGAAATGTTTGTCTTTTTTTTTTTTTAAAGAAATGTTTGTCTTGTGGAACACTTATAGAACAAGTTACTTACAATCCAAGGTTTTACTGTATTTGGAATTGTGTGTATCCCTTTCAGTCTCTTTTCATGTAATGGTATGCATTGAAGGTTTTTCTGTGCCTTTTTATGGATTACAGGTTCATTTCTTTTTATTGCTGAATAATATTGCATTGTCTGGATAAAATGTTATTACTCTTGATGTCTGATTTACCTGAATGTTGTCTGTGAGCCAATAAATATTTACTGTAAGACAGCAAAGTACTCTTCTTGGCTCTAGGAATACAGCACTGATCAAAACTGACAAGAACTGTATCTGTTGTTGTGTAACCTGGCCTACTTGCCAGAACTCAATAGTAACCTGTTGAATGTGGTTAAAATGTATTTGCTCTTGGCCTAACAACCCAATTTGGAGATTCTTTGTTTTCCTGAGGAAGTCCAAATGTGGTAATAGGCACTTACTTCCACTAGGTGGTGGTAGGGTAATGTATACCAAATAGTTGCAGAGTAATTAAGTCCCAAATTGTTTGCTTATAAATAGTTGTTTTTTTAAGGTTAAATTTAAATGTTTATATTAATTCACTAGACTACAATAGTTAATTAAAATGAGAACTTTTAAACACATCCTTTAGAGTAAATCTCAATACATATAATTTCCCAAATTCTTAACTCTGTTTTCCTTTGTTTAATAGTGAAACATCTTTTAAGATCCAGCTACCTAGTAGACCTTGTCCTAGTGTTGTGGAGTTAGAGTTGAATATGATTTCCTTTTTGTCTTTGAGGTGTCACAATTTAATGAGGGAGACAAAAATGAAAAGAGATCCATTACATGTAGTGGGCTCTGTGTACCACTAGGTGAGTTTTAACAGAGTATACCTGTAACCCAAATCCTCTTTAAGTTATAGATCATTACTATCTTGGGTGATCATGTGCTGGCTGAATAATTAGAGGGAGCCAACTGAGTGAAGAATGTACATGATCATACTCAGAATTTCCTGAGAGACCCTGGTTCCTTGAGTTTTATTTATCACTGCAAATTCAGCCCTTTTGAGTCCTGGATGTGCTTTGGTTCTGTCCATGTGACTTTATATGAAGTGGCTCTCTGGTTTTCTGTTACTTGTGAAAACGGTATGCCTATGGTAGAGCACTCATCCTTTTTTTTCTAAGGGACTTGGCTCCATATTCCTGGTGACTTAACTTAAACAAAAAGTCCCCCAACTTGATAACAACAGGTTATTGAATCATAGGAATGAATATTTCAAAGCTGACAGCAGCAAACTTCATTGAGTTTGTGCCAGACAGCATGCCCTCTTTTTGTTTGTTCATCCTTTTTTCTTAGGGCAACCCTGGGCAGTGATTGTTGTTGCCTCATTGAGGACATTAGTGAGGATATTGATGCATGATGGAAACTATAGGATTTCTAGTCCCCCCTCCTCCATACCATGCTGTCTCAGAAGAAGGAGTTTTGTTACAGAACAAAAGCACACATGCAAAAAAATTGGAAATTTTAACATGTTTTCTGGTAGTTGTGGAAATAAATGAAGACCACCTAAATGAGAATGACCATTGGCTGCTTATTCAGAGCTGGCTGTGGGTCGTGAGGGAGTCAGCCACCACTGACTGTTGCATTTGACAGAAATTCAAGGAAAAGCAGAAAAATAGGGAAACTACAGAGGAAAGAAAGAAGGGAAGGCTTTGAGTATGCACTGACTGGAGGCTGTTTGCAAGGGTGAGCTGCATGCGGTCAGTAGAGGCACAGCGTCCTTTATGATTAATGGTGCACTTTTGGCTTTCTGTGCTAGTCCTAAATTGGAAGTGGGAGCAGAAATGAGGAAAGCTGTCCACTAGTTCAAGAGATGATATTTTTGGACTGGTTGTTGTGGGGATTATTGTTTGGTTTAAACTGAACTGGTTATTGTTGCAGTAGATTGGCTGCCTGGGCCTGTTGCTACAGGTTGTGGATCATGGGTATATTTGTATATGTGATATGAACATAGCCCATATATTTATTCAGTGTCTCATAGTAGCTGTGTTAGAATGGGTATTCATTCCTTGGTACGTACTTGGTTTGTGACACACACACACACACACACACACACACACACTCTATTGCTAACAAGATCCACAGGATGCTGAAGCTGCTGCTCCTGAGACCACAGTTTGAGAACCAATGTTTTGAGACTAAGATAAAATAAATGTTCAAGAAATATTCTCCTCTACTCTTCCCTTTCTAAAAGTGACTTTATTGACTGATTTTGTTTCTTAATATTGAGTCTTCTGAATAATCTGTTTAGACCTAACTTTTACTAACGTTTAATGGTGACTGCATCTTGATGTGGCCTCTTTTTGTGTCCTCTGTTCTGTCTCTTACAAAGTCAGTTGTCTTTTTATGTACGGGCCACTCAGATAATACAGGATGACCTCATCTTGAAATTATTAACTAACTTAGTTACATCTGCAAAGATCCTTTATCCAAATAAGGTCTTACTCATAAGTTCCAGGAGTTAGGACATGTTCTATCCTTCTGGGAGTCCTTCAACTCAGTCCAAGTACAGTGCTCAGTCCCTTGCTCTAAAAAATTAATTCATGATAACAATTCTTCTTTGATCTTATTTCCTACATCTAACCCTAGTTTGCTGGACTTCTGTCATGCTGCCTTCTGGCTGGTTCTCAAATACTGTGCACAGACCCTTTGCACTGTTGCCAGTGCTTTAGACTTTTCTCCAGTTACTGTGAGTTTTTTTTGTCCCAATGAATTCATTTGGGGTCTGCTCAGTGTCATTTTATTAGAGGAGTCTTTTTCCTCTCTCAAATATCAAATCTCTATCATTCTTCATTCCTTGTTCTGCTTTATTTTTCTTGTAAGCGTTTACCACTATATGAAATGTGTATAATTTCTTGTCTGTTTGTCTTCATGAACTTGAACTGTGCCTCCATTGTGACACGGGTTCTGCTATTTATTAATATATCCCAACACTGAAAAAATCATCTAGTACATGTCAGTGCTCAGCAAATATTTTTGAATTTAGTTGAATGAATGAATGAATGAATGGTTCATTTTCTTCAGTAGGTAAATAACCTTTAAGAAAGGTGGTGAATTAAATCATGTATTTAGGTCAAGGCTTTAAAAATCTACAGTTTGGGCCATGGGTGCAGCTCAGTGGCACAATGCCTGCCTGGCAAGCAAAGTTCCTGAGTTCAATTCTTGGTACCAAAACAAACAAAACAGAAACAACAAAACCCCCCACCACCTCAAAGAGACTTATACTTGTCGAATTTGGGACAGTTTGAATATTAAGAAAGAATAAGAACTCTAACTGACTGAAATTCTGTGTGTGTATGTGTGTGTGTGTGTGTGTGTGTGTCTGTGCTGGTGATAGACTCCAGGGTATTAACCATGCTAGACAAGTGCTGTACCTCTTTGCCAACTCTCCAGCCCATAGTAGGTTGCTTTCTAACAATTATATACAACTGTAGAAAACCACCATTTTATGGTGCTCAGTATAATGTGTATTATACAAGGATCACTAATTGGTGCAGAATGTGGGGTGAATGAAAGATTCTTGGAGAGTAGAATCTGTGCATGGTCCTCCAATGACAACAGCTGGGTTCGTATCAGGGGAGCCATCATGACAGGCTTTTCCAGGAGAGCCAGTGGCTCCAAACAACATCACTTAGGAGAACCCACAATGCTACACTCTTCCTCTACACATATCCTTTTATGCTGGCAACTTTTCTCAGGTGAGCCATCTATGCTCGGCATCTTGCTGATTTAATTCAGCTGGTGTTGATCACCAGTTTTTTTAATCCATACAAGATAGCCAGGACTTAATCAAGTGATCCTAACTTTATGCCTTTGGGTTACATAGCACACACACATACATACACACACACTCATTCACTCACTCACATGAAATATGCATCATTCCAGAAGTATTCTTGCAAAAATGTTTAACTTGAATCTAATCAAGCCTGTACTGAATTTCAGGAAAGTTTTAGGAAACTCAGGGACTAGAGAAATGGGGTAAATGATCCTAACCAGAAAGTAATCACATTGATTCTAAATGTGAGTTCATTTAATAGATACATTTCTGGACTTTAAATCCTTGTCTTTAAAAAAAAAAAGATGTATATGTGTATGTCAGAGATTCCCTAGGCAAAAGGAAATTTAAGAGACATAATTACCAGTTGGGATAGTTGAATTTAGATTGACTCAAGGTTGAATGGGAAAGAAGAATGATTTTTTTTTTTTTTTTTTTGAGACAACGTCTTGCTATGTAGTTCAGGCTGATGTTGAACTCACTTTGTAACCCAGGCTGGTCTTGAACTCATAACGAGCCTCCTGAGTGCTGGTACTACAGGTGTGTGTTGCCATGCCCGGCTAACAATTTGTTTTTCAACCATCTCTGAGGCCTGCAGGGATCAAGAGTCTACACCCAGTGGCCCACAGTGAGGCCCACAGTAACTGGGAAACTGCACCCAATTACCCACCCACACCCAGGAACCATAGGTGAGGCTCTTGGGAACTGGAAAGCTGCACCTAGTAACCTTCAGTCATCTGAGAACCCTTGCTGAGACCTGTGGGGTTTGGGAGTCTGTGCCCAGCAGCTCATCATCATCTGGGAATCCACAGTTTGGCCTGTAGGGATGGGCAAGTTGCATCCAGTGACCAGCCCACACCCAGGAACCATCTCTGAAGCCCATGGGGACCAGGAATCTCACCCAGTGACCTGCAGTCATCTAGGAACCATTGGTGAGACCTGTGGGGACTGAGTGTCTGCCCCCAGTGACCTTCACACCTGGGAACCATCTGTGAAGCCTGCAGGGATTGGGAGTCTGCACCCAGAGACTGACAGCTATTGGCAACCCTCAATGAGGCCCATTGCTAGGCAGGCTGCCAGTGCAGGAAGCAACTAATACCTAGTGTCCAACTGATTCAAAGGAACATAGGAAAATGACAAAATGAAAGAACAAAATAAATGCAATCTCAGACTACCAGCCCATCCAGGTCTAGTACAGGAGATATAGACATGCATGAAATTAGAAACAACACACCTGAAATTTCTGAAATGATAGCAATAGAAGTAAAGAAACAATTCCAGGAAGCTATAAAAGAAAGTAGATCACAATCTCTCAGGTAAAAACAAAAATGATAAAACATAATGAAATAATTGGTGAGTCTTCCAAAGAAGATATAGGTAAAAAATAAGAGATGTATAGAAAAATGATGGAAACCTTGAATGAACAATACAGGAAACAATTAGAATAAGAATTAGAATAAGTGAAAGAGATTCAAGGAGATAGCCAGGAAATCAAAGCTGGCAAAACCACATAAATGAAATTGGAGACAGACTCTCAGACCTTGAAGACAAAGTTGTGGGTAGTGATCATGAAAGGAAAGATCTCTTAAAAATAACAAGGAATCAGGAAGTAATTCAATAGCTGCAAGATGATTCAAAGAGAAATAATATAAGCTGATACATGTCAGTGAAAAAGGAGACAGTGCAAATGACATAAAAAGATTATATGCAGAAGTAATAGCAGAAAATTTCCCCAAATGGGAAAAGAACCAGACATACATATAAGTGAGGCATGTAGAACACCAATTAGCCATAACCAAAATGAACCTATACCTCAACATATAATAAATCAAGATCCCAGAAATTCAGCACAAGAACAGAATATTAAAAACTGCTAGAGGAAAGAAACAGATCACCTATAAAGGAAAATCCATCAAAATCATGTCAGACTTCTCAACACAAACCATCAAATCAAGAAGAGCATGGAGTGAAGTATTTCAAGTCCTGAAAGAAAACAACTGCCAACTCAGAGCTGATGTGCTCTAAAAAGTATCTTTCAAAAATCAATGGATATTGACAAAGAACAACTGAAGAACTTCGTGACCACTCAACCAATCCTACAAAGAGTACCAAGAGACATTCTAGAAACAGATAAAAATGACCACAATTCCAAGAACAACACAGAAAGAAACCCACAAGCAGGACTAGGAATTAAATAGAGGGAAAAATTAGGGAATCAACAGCAGATAAAAAGCATACAAAGATAAGCCAGTACGTATCAGTTATAACAATTAGCATAAATGGCCTCAAGTCACCAATCAAAAGAAACAGACTGGCAGAGTGGATCAAGAGACAAAATCCAACAGTGTGTTGTATACAAGAAATACATTTAGGGCTGGGGATTTAGCTCAGTGGCATAAGCACCTCCCTGGCAAGTGCGAGGTCATGAGTTCAATCCCCGGTACCACCAAAAAAAAAAAAAAAAAAAAAAGAAAAGAAAAGAAATACATTTAACTCAAAAGGAAATTCATAGACTGAAAGTCAAAAGATGGAAAGTGGTACTCCATGTGACAGGAACCCAGAAAAAAGCAGGGATAGCTATTCTGTTTGCAGACAATGTGAACTTCAAATGAAGAATGATCAAAATTGATAAAGAAGGTCACTCCATACTTGCTAGGGGCAAACTTCAAGAGGAAGAAATAACAATCATAAATATATATGAACCCAATATGGAGCACTTGACTAAGACAAATATTAATAGACATGAAAATGAAATAAGGAATGATACAATTATAATGGGGCACCTTAACACCCCATTGTCACAAAGAGACAGATCAACTAGACAAAAAATAAGCAAAGAAATAACAGAACTGAATCAAACTTGTGAACAAGTGGACTTAGTATATGTGTACAGGGTGTTCCACCCAACAACATCAGAATACACATTCTTCTCAGCTGCACATGGGACATTCTCTAAAATAGACCATATAATAACCCATAGAACATGCTTAAGTAAATGTAAGGGATTGAAATTATCCCATGTGTATTATCTGAACATGGTACACTGAAATTGGAAATTAATGACAAAAGAAACTGCAAAAGTCCCATAAACATATGGAAATTAAATAGCACCCTACCGAATAACCAATGGGTCAAAGAGGGAATTAAAGAAGAAATTAAACAATGTATACAATCAAATGAAAATGCAAACACAACTTACTGGAACCTGTGGGATAGTCCCCAGAGGGAGATTAATAGCAATGAATTCTGAAATCGGGAAAACAAAACAAGCACAATTAAACAACCTGATGCTACACCTCAAACTTCTAGAAAAAGAAAAAAGCAAGCCATACCCAAAACCTAAAGAAGAGAGGAAATAAATCGGAGCAGAAATTAATATAGTTGAGACTACAAAATCAATACAAAGAATTAATGAATCAAAAAATTGGTTCTTTGAAAGAATAAATAAAATTGATAAACCCCTAGCCAACTTTATCAAAAAAGAAATGAAAAAATTCAGATTCATGCAACAACGAATGAAAAGGGTGAAATTACTACAGATCCTGTGGAAATACTTAAGATCATCAATACCTGCTTTGAAAACCTTTACTCTCATAGCATCAAAAACACAGAAATGGACAGATTCCTAGAAACATATGAATTACCAAAGCTGGATCAAGAAGATATGAAAGTTCTGAACAACTCAATATCAGTTAATGAAATTGAAAACATAATTAAAAACTAACCAACAAGAAGAAAGCAACAAAAGCCCAGGTCCTGATGAATTCACAGTTGAATTCTGCAACAAATTTAGAGATGATTTAATACTAGTATTCCTCAAACTCTTTAATGAAATTGAAAGGAAAGCAATTCTCCTTGATTCATTCTGGGAGACAAATAGTACCCTGATACCAAAATCAGAGACAGACACAACCAAAAAAGAAAATTACAGGCCACCCTCTCAAGTGAACACAGTTGTAAAAATCCTCAATAAAATCCTAGCAAACAGAATGCAGAAAATCATCAAGCAGATTATAACTCATGACCAAGTGGAGTTCATCCCAGTAATGCAGGGATAGTTCAACATATGCAAATCAATAAATGTAATACACCATATTAAGAGCAAAAGACAAAAATCACACAATTATCTCCATAGATGCAGGAAAAGCTTTTGATAAAGTCCAACACTCATTCATGGAAAAAACTGTAGAGAAAATTGGAATAGGTGGTCTTTATCTCAGTTTGATAAAAGCCATGTATGACAAACCAACAGTCAGCATCATACTAAATGGTCAAAAACTGAAAGCTTTTACTCTAAAATCAGGAACAAGACAAGGTTGTCCACTATCACCACCCCTATCAACATAGTTCTGGAAACATTAGCCAGAACAATTAGGCAAGAGAGATAAATAAAAGGAATAAAGATAGGAAAGGAAGAAGTTAAATTATCATTATTTGCAGATGACCTTATGCTCCACATAGAAGACCCCAAAAACAGGCTTCCAGACCTAATAAGGAAATTCAGCAGCAAAGCTGGATACAAAGTCAGTACTCAAAAGTAAGTAGCATTCCTGCACACCAACAACAAAGTCACTGAAACAGAAGTTAAGGAAACCATACTCTTCACAGTAACATAAAAAAAAAAAAATCGCAACATGGAGAAAGCCAGACAAAAGGAGAGGAATTCTCACAAACCAGGAAGAAACTGAGGAAAAAGAAAAAGAAAAAAAAAAAAAAAGAAAAAAGAAAGAAAGAAGAAGAAGACAAGAAGAAGAAGAAGCATGGACAGAAGGCTGGAGCTGGGCAAGCCCCGATCACTATACTGGCATGTCTTAAAGTCAGGTGACTCACGATCGAGCTGAAATCGTGGTCTTGCTGAGAGTGGGGGTTGGTGAGCTCCAGACCCTTGGCTGGAGGAGGCGCTGTGGCAGGGAGTGGAAACAGGCGGTTGAGCTGCGTGAACTTTAGTGAGTGACGGGAATCAGGAGGACTGGCTGGGCGACATTTTGGATTTGGGCAGGGCCAGCTAGAATCAAAACCTGAGGCAGGTCTGCATATGACTCCTATACTCCAAAGCAGATTGGTGGGATCTGCTCGGGCTGGGCCACACCCCTGGTTGGAACCCAGTAGCCGGGGATGAGGCTTTTCTGGGCCAGTGGCATCCCCAGGGACCACACAAACTTGTTGAAGCATAAACTGGTTGACTGGCATAGGGGGAGGAGCCAGCTCTCAGGGTGCAACTTGCAGATCCTCAGTGGACTCTGGGGGACAATACTTCCCTAGCAAATGTGCTGCAGAAAAACTGTAAGTGAAACGAAAGGCCCAGAGACCTCTACCACTCACCTGTCTGCAGGGGGCCAGAAACATGACAAGACAGAGAAACAGCAAAAGGTCCCCAACTGCAGAACCAGGGAAAGTGAGTCCAACAGCGGTAAATGCAGAGGAGGAGGTTGAGAGCAGCAAACCTGTAATGCCAGAGACAGCTTCATCAGAAATAAAGAAATACCTCTGTGACCTTATTGTCAAATTTAAATCTGAAATTCTAACTCAGGTGAAGCAAGATATAAGAAGATTAATAAAAGAAGTCCTGGGTAATCCTCAAGTAGACACAAATGAAAGAATAGTGGAACCCAGAGAAAGGAGAGAAGCCTTTGATGAAGAATATAAACAAAACCTAGAATATATGAAACAGATCCAAAGAGAATATCAGGAAATTAAAAACTCCATTGAAAGCTGGCAAAACCTTTTAACAGAAACTAAAGACAAACTTTCAAAACTTGAAGATAGATTTGCAAAGTATGATCATGAAAGGAAGGATCTCTTA
>PVLA01006865.1:20736-48066 GCA_004027455.1 Hydrochoerus hydrochaeris | reverse complement strand
CACAAATACAAATGAAATAAAAAGTCTATTCACAGAAATAATTAAGGAAAACTCCCCAAACATAGGTAACAGAAGTGATGTTCATATATATGAGGCATACAGAACTCCAGCCAGCTACAACCCAAACAGATCTACACCCAGACATATAATAATCAGGATCCCAGAAATCCATCACAAGAACAGAATATTAAAAGCGGTCAGAGAAAAGAAACAGATTACCTATAAAGGAAAACTCATCAAAATCACAGCAGACTTGTCAATGCAAACCATCAAATCAAGAAGAGCTTGGAGCGAAATATTCCAAGCCCTGCAAGAAAATAACCTCCAACCCAGAATGATGTACCCTGCAAAACTGTCTTTCAAAATTAATCAAGAGATAAGATATTTCCAGGATAAAGAGGAACTGGGGGAGTTTGTGACCACCAATCCAACCCTGCAAAGAATACTGAAGGACATTCTAGAGAGAGAAGAAAATCACCAGGGTTCCAGGAATAATGGCAGAAAGGCCTCAAAGAAAGGGGCAGACAGTGGAATGAAGGAGAAAAGTAAACAAACAATGACAGAAAAATAGCATGGCAGAGATAAGACAGAGAAGATTGGTTATATCACTGTTTTATCTTGACTGATTTTATTTGAATCTGGTATGCTTGAGAGTGTCGAGTCTGAGAGTAGGGGCAACTACTCTGAAGATGACAGGATTCAATAGGATACCCATTCTGGTTTGATTGTTAACTGCCTTTGAAGTCCTATAATGTCTCCAATGTTTATATTTTATTAACAGTGTAATGCAATGCTAAGTTTATACTGTATTTGACGATATAGACAATTTTATTGAAAATAACAAGAGACATCATAGTGACTACCGTAGATCACTTAGTGTTTGTTTTTGTATGTTCTTTTCATTTCGTGTTTCTCTAGGAATTTGTATTGTTGACTTGTTTTGATTTGTTTCTCCCTCTAATACAGAAAGGCTAGGTATATGTGTAGAGACTTATACATGTGTAGAACTTCTAAGTAGTTTACGAGAATGGAGTATAGTTATTGTAAAGAAAAAACGGGAAAAGAGTATTCTAAAGGATATAACTGCATGTATGTTTGAGTGTGTGGAATTAATAACCATGTTGCTAAAGTTTTAGTTGGATGGATGAACAAAACTGATTGCAGTCTCACTGTTTAGATGTCTACTTTGTGGACTTTACTTTTGTAACTTGAACAACTGCATCTAAGAGGAAAGTATGTAATTATCAACTAGTGATTTCTTACTGGTTATTATTTTTGTTTTTTTGTGTTGTTTTGTATTTGAGATTTTGTATTGTTTCTACCCTGTTTCTGTTTCAAAGTTTTTTCTTTAAATAAAAAAATTTAAAAAACCCCAACAAAACAGCAACTTAGGAATCAATCTAACAAAGGAAATAAAAGATTTATATGTTGAAAATTACAGTACTCTGAAAAAAGAAATTGAAGAGGAATTCAGAAAATGGAAAGATATTGCTTGCTCATGTCTAGGAAGAACCAACATTGTGAAAATGGCCATATTCCCAAAACTGTTATACAGATTTAATGCTATCTTAATCAAAATACCATTAGCATACCTCACAGATCTAGAGAAAACATCCCTAAAATTCATTTGGAATCAGAAGAGGCCCAGAATAGCAAAGGCAATCCTGGACAACAAAGGCAAGGCTGGAGACATCATCATAATTGCAGATTTGAAATTATACTACAAATCTGCTATTATAAAATCAGCATGGTACTGGCAAATAAACAGGCCTGAGGATCAGTGGAACAAAACAAAAGATACACCTGGAACTACAAACACACTCAGCCTATCTTTGACAAAGAGGACAGACATGGTCACTGGAAGAAAGACAGCCTTTTTAATAAATGGTGTTGGAAAAACTGGCTTTTTACATACTGAAGATTTACACTAGACACATGCCTATCACTGTGCACTAATCTAAAGTCAAAGTGGATCAAAGATCAAAATATTAAGACAGAAACACTAAACCCACTGGAAGACAAAGTAGGTAGAAATGTTGAGGACATAGGGATAGGCTGAGGCCTCTCCTCCCTCCCCCCAGTCATCAACCTCACGACCTTGTGCTTGCTAGGCATGGGCTTGTGCTGCTCAGCTGAATCCGTGGCCCTTGAAATCTCATCTTAAAAAGATTTTGCACATCTAAAGAAATCACCAACACAGTGAAATGAAAACCTACAGGTTGGGAAAAGATTTTTGCCAACTGTCTCTCAGACAGAAGACTTTTATATAGAATGTATAAAGAGTTGAAAAAACAACAGGCCACCAAATTTAAAAACCCAATCCAAAAATGGGATCTGAGATGAATATGCACTTCTCAGATGAAATACAAATGGCAAATAAATATATGAAAAATGTTCAACATCATTGGTCATTCAAGAAATGCAAATTAAAACAGCACAGATATCTCACTCCAGAAAGAATGGCTAATATCAAGAAATTAATCAATGAGCCCCAGGGTTTAGCTCAGCAGCTCAAGTGCTTGCCTTGAACTCAAAGGTAAGATTGTGAGTGTAAGCCCCTTTACCAAAACAAACAAACAAACAAACAACCTAGAATTTAAATAATAACAAATGCTGGCTGGGCTGTTGAGGAGAAAGGAGCCCTTCTTCACTGTTGATAGGAATGTAAATTGGTAGAACCACTGTGGAAATCAGTCTGGAGATTCCTCAAAAAACTAGAATTACAAGTTCCATTTGACCCTGCTATTTCCCTTCTGGGTATTTTCTCAGCAGAATTGAAAACATCCTACAACAGCAATATATGTGCACCCATGTTTATAGCAGCACAATTTGTAATAGCTAAATCTTGGAAACAACCCAAATGCCCATCAACTGAGGAATGGATAAATAAAATGGACTACTACTCAGCCACGAGGAACAATAAACTGGAGGCTTATAGTAAATGCATGCAACTAGAAGCCATACTCATAAGTGAAGTAAATTAGTCTTGCATGTGTAAACACTGTATTGTCTCACTATAGAGCGTCTCAGTGTAAAAAACTGAAAGAGTACATAAAATCCAAAAGTTACAATAGATACAATAAAAGGGAAAGAAACTGCTGAAAGGGAAGGTATATTGTTTGATTAATCTTGCATGCTTGCATCTGGTAGCCTGAGCAATTACTTTGAGGATAATAATATGCAGTTCAACAACCATTATTAAATTACTATCATCTTATTTTGAAACCCTGTATTGTCATTGGTTTTTTTTTTTTTTTTTGGTTGTTGTTGTTGTCATCATTTTGCTTTTGTTCATTTTTTTTGTTTGCATCTTGATTTTTCTGTTTTCTCTTTAAGTTGTTTTTCACTAGTTGGAGAAATTTGCACATGGCCTGTATACTAAATAATATTATATATTATAGGTTATATAAGCAATTATGTTATTCTTAAGAATAACTTAAGTTTTTTGAGGTAAGTTTAAATTTCTGCAACTTTCAAATGGTTGAACAAAAGAACACACGTTTATCTGTGTGTAGAGAGATAAAGCAGACATGGCAAATTGTTAACAAATGTTCCTTTGGGGAGAGAGTATGTTCGTGATTATTTGACTCCCCCTTAGCTTTTCTGTTTGGTAAACAATGCTCTTAAAAAACTAGATGTGAAACAGAAGGGCTCAATAATCCAAGTGATGATTACGTGGCAGTTAATTCTCTAGAGATGAGGCTGCCTTGTACTGTGAAAGGGTGTTGAATGAAGAATTGACTAGGCATAGAGCTGACCTGTCCCCTGTGATTTATGATGTATGTGTATCTTCCTAGCTCTCCTTATGTGGGTACTTCTGTAGAATATAAGGTTGAAAAAAGAAATATTGGAAAGACAATCATCTTTTATATTGAGATAATCAATCTTAAAAGACAGATGGAACATTTTCAGGTATGTGGTCTGTGAGTCTATCTGCTTGTCTGTCTCTCTGTCCTCCCCCTCATATATGTGAGAGAAACTTCTCACTTCATATATGTGAGAGAAGTTAGATTTTTTCATATATCAAATAATTTTAATATTTTCATTTTTTTGTAAACTTGAAAATTTCCTCTAAATTTGGCTCTAAACCAAAAATTAGTGTCTCAAAGAAATAAATTGTGTTAAAGATATTGATTCACAAGTACTGTCTTCTCATACTGCGTTTTTAAACTCAATGTTAAGAAAGTGAATGAGATCAAAACAGTGTAGTGACAATTTCTAATTCTCCTGTTTAATGACTTACCCAGTTTCCTAGAACAAAGCAAAATGTCACAGAGTTTACTAAAATTTAGTTCCCAAAGGGAATGTGATGAAAAAGCATTTAACATTTTAATAAAATTTTCATGTATTGTACTTATGGTATTGCTTTTAGAAAACTGCATAGGTTAATGCACTAAGTTCGATGTGATGAAATTAGCCAGGATGTTATTTCTAAATGACTGTGTTATTACAGTAGTAGAAATTTCTTTTAAGTGTGCAGTGGCATCAGATGCCTCAGCTTACAGAAATTTATAAAATTACCTCCATATGGTAGAAATCTAAATTATAAATATGTTGAAATTTTTATTTGAAATTTTTTTATTAGTATAGGTTTGTGGTAGATACCATTTACATTTCTTGTGATGAGTTGGTAATATGTACATAACACATCTTAATTCTTTTTGCAATTAACTTTGAAGTTTTAGAAATGAAATCTCTCATAGAGCTCTGTTGCAAGCTCTAAGAGGTAGCCTGAATGGCTTTAGAAAAACAGCACCTTTGATATCTCTAATGTGAAGGGTTTGTTTACCAAAGGTTAGTATATTTTCCCTCCAAGATTACCAAATTTACTGAATGGTATAGTCAAATTTATTAAATAGTATAGTCAAATTTATTGAAAGGTATTTCTGACCTTTGAAAAATTATGCTGTTTATATATAGTAAATTATCACACCTCTTCTTATTAGATAAATAGAATTCTAAAGTTATTTTTAGGACAAGTGAGATAACCTATTATGTAATGGATGTAGCATTTGGGTTCCTTGAATCTGTTTACTTGCTATTTTTGCTGCATAATACCTTCTTTGTATACCTGCTGTTGCTGCATGTAGTGATATGTTCTCTTTGTTTGTGAAGTTTCTAAAGGAAGAATGATTTTGTTTAGGCTCATAGTTTCAGAGATTTCAGTCTGTGGTGGGTTGGCTCTGCTGCTGTTGGGCTGCTCACCTCATGGCAGTTGGGAAGCAGGGTTGAGGGGCTTCGATCTCAGTATACTCTTTAAGGTCACGGCACCAGTGACCTAGCTTTCTCTTCGTGGTCATACCACCTCCCAACAGTGAGGTCCAGAACGGTGACCAAGACAATAGCATATGAGCATTTGGGGACAATTTTTGATCTAAACAGTAACATTTTCTTTCATAATTTGGACTTCCTCCACAAAAGGAATGGAAGATTGTACAATATCCTCTTTAGTATTTTAGTACTTCATTTTTGTTTTCAGAGGCAATTGATATACTTACATCTTTGGTTTTCTAACTTACGTTGGCAGATGGAAGGCAAAGGTTAAAAACAAACCTAGTAAGGTTTTTTTTTTTTTTTTTTGGTAAGGTTTTGAAAGTATGCAATGGAATTAACTGTGCTTATGCATGAACTTAATCTATGGGGCTATGCATGGTACATTTGTTATGCATTCATAGAAATTCAGTCTTTGCAGTTGGCTAGCAGTGCCTAATTCTTTATGAGACATTGTTAATTTTTCCTTTTCAAGGTTTTTTTTGAATGCTCAAAGGCCAACTTCAGGACCATTTTAGAAGTGAGAATGTTTGTAGATTTAATTGTAGGTAATTCAGACAAATTAATTCTTTTCTGTGCTATATTCTCTCAGAAATGTGGCTGGAAGCCCCCTCCATACTTGCACAGATTAAATTTCTAATCTCTTGGTTTGCAAGAGACTCTGTCTTGACAGCTGTGGGGGTTTTTAAATTTAGTCTTCTCAAGTTCATTTTCTTTGTTAACTGTGTTGCATGCTATTAGTCTATGGATTCCTGAAACACAATTTGCAAATTAGATAAAGATTTGAAAATGGCTTCAAAAAGAGCAGATTTTTAAAAAAGTAAACAGATTGCTTTTGTTTTTGAAACTGGGTCTTACTGTGTTGCCCAGGCTGGTCTCAGACTCTTGGGCTCAAGTGGTCCTACTGTCTCAGCTTCCCTAGTAGCTATGATTGTAGGCATGTGTTTCCACAGCCTGCTCAAAAAAAAGCAGAATTTTATTGGTACTGTTTATCCCTTACTGTCAGTAGTAAGATGGAAATACTTATATGTTCTGCTATAACTGGTACTCTGATTTGAATTACATTCATGAAAGGCAGTTTTTAGGGACATAGGACAGACCTCTAATTGAAAATACTTTGTCTTCATTTTGTTTCAGCTGACTTGGTGCCTCTAGCCAACCTTTACTTTTTCATAGCCTAAATTGCTGGCAAAACTAAACCAAACCAAACCAAAACAAAAGTACGCAAAAAAACCCAAACATTAAAAACCAGGCAATGGCTTCCCCTTACAGCAAATCTTCTTTCCTAGTATTGTCAACTCTCTTATCCCATTAGCTTTTATTGGATGCCTACTGCATGTTAGGGTTTATGCTAAGTGCCTTATTTTATTTGTCTATTCCTCACAACAATTCAAAACAATTCAGTAAATATGAACTACCAATGTCACCATCACCGCCACCACCAACACTTCACTTGTGTTTTAAAGATGAGGAGCAAACTTACTCAGAGCCACATGGCTAGTAGTTAAGTGGTTTGACCCCAGACATTCTGATTCGAGTGCAGACTCTGCACACTTGTGTTGAACTCATATATCCTAAACTGCCTATCACGTTGCCCTGTATCTTCATTCTGCTTCTGTGCTTAGACTATTATGACTGCTAGCTTTCACGTTTGTGTGCCTTTCAATTTTGAATTAAGTTCTGTGGAGCTGTTTTTTAAAGAAATTGTCTTCAAGCTGGGCTAAATATATGTTTGGGGGCTCATAGAAATTTTCCAAGGATTTTGTATAGAATTTAGATGACTTAATGTCCATATTCACTCCTTCCTGGTATGGTTCTCAGAGCACCTGTGGCAGGCTGAGTCTCCTTTCCTACCTCTTCATTCACAAATTGCTTTTCTCTCAGGTTGACAGTCAGTCATGCTTCTTACCCAGCATAAATCTTATAAGTGCCAAGCTTCATGCTTTGCCTCAGGGAGCAAAAATCTATGGTTCATACAATAATGGGACCATTTAAGAATTCTTAGCTTCTGAATGAGAATTTGAAAATAGCAAGTGAAATGAACTTTGGTTAGAATTATATCTATTCAAAGTAACAAATGTATGTCAGTGACTTACATTTTATGCCTTCTGGAATCAACTTGCTTGCTTGTGTGACCATTTACAAGGATGGCCAATTGGCACATTTATATGAATTGAAAAATAAGTTTTCTGATGGGAAAAATAAGTTTGATTTGATTTACTGATTTGACAATGAGGACAGGCTTAGCTTTTGGATGTTTTTCTTTCATTAAGTCAGTGAAATCTGTAGCTCTTGGGTTGCAACAATAATCTAAAGTAGATATATACTGTACTATATTGGAAATTATGTGCCTTGATTCCTTTTAAGTTTATCATAAAAATTTAAGATGTTAATCTAAAAGTGTCATAAGAGTATAAGACTTCAAGATTCTTTTAAAATCATCAAAGAACATGATGTTAGGTCCCTTGGGTTCGTCTTACCTACACCAGCCTGACACTCGCTTGCCTAAGCCTGGCTAGAACCTCTGATGGTATGGGTAAGGAGTTAGGTCTTATGTCTGTCAAGTGTTTTAGATTACATTCTTATTTACTTGAAGCACTTTAATTAATTTAGCCTTAGTGATTTTCTTCAGAGACTGCTTCTTAATGTTACACATCTATTGATTCTTTGGAGAGCTTTGCCTTTTGAGCAGTTATGTTCTAGAACTTTGTAAGTAGATTCAGATTCAACTTACCTTGAATTTTGACTGTGCATCAAGCTTTCTACTATAGAAATTGGTGAATATTATAATTGACTTGTAGGGGATGGAGAAATGTCCAATTTGAGGATAATTCCAAGGTATTAAGAAGTTCCACACTTACTTTGATGATATTTCTTGGTGAAACCATTGTCATTGTTTGGTGAGAAAAAGTTAAGTAAAATTTATATCAAAACATGTACAGGTGAACCAAAATGTTACTTTATGCTAGAAGTAAGAATAATAACCCAGCAAACACAAAGAATACATAAAACCCAATACATTTTTTGTTTCATATTTAAATAAGAAAAAGTAAAAGCAACAGTGTTAAAAGCCTGAGGTTGGATACCTGGAACAGCTTGTGTTGGAGGTTGGTTGATAAGAATCCTGGAGCATAGGGAAGATAGCCTGAGTAGATGGACATGGTAATTAGGTACCAGTGGAAAAATTAACCATCCACCCAAGGCATTTAATTCCTGAGTTCTCCCAGGATCATCCTTCTGTCTGTTCCTTTTTTGCTCTCTTTTGTCTCAAAAAAGGTTTCAGAGAGCAGAACCAATGTTTACCTTAATGGTTCTGCTTTATGGGTGAACTATATATATCAATTATTCATTCATTATGAGATTATAAAACTGGGGTCTAATTCAATACACTATTAAAAATTTTTAAAAACTAAACTCTCCATTGGTTTTCAGTTCCACATCAATACATTTCTTTATCTCATGATTTTTTTTCCCGTTTTCTTTTTTTTTTTTGGTACTGGGGATCGAACTCATGACCTCGTGCTTGCCAGGCAGGTGCTTAAGCCACTGAGCTAAATCCTTGGCCTTTTTTTCCCCTCATTTTCTATGTGACTACATTTACTCTTATTCTTTCTCACTAAGACATTTTCAGTGACCCTTTAAGAAGTATGTTTTTCTTGAGTCTGTTATTTCTGAACTCTGTACTATGTTTCTCATGGATTATTACATTACCTCTTCTTTGCCTGAACACAAAGTATGTCATGCATGACTCAGCCCCTCCCCTGTACTCCCAGGCCCTTGCTTATTATAGCATTTATGTCATATGATTCATAATGGGGTATATATTGTGTCTCCAGATAAATTATAAAAGCCTCAAGAGAATGTCTGTGTTACCTGGGTTTCTTCAGTGCTGTTCATAGTGTCTTGCAGGCCTTTTATGCTCTCACCCTACTCTGATGGAAGAAAAAAAAGTGTCTGTGTAATTCAGGCAGGACTTAAACTCACTGTGTAGCTCAGGCTGGCCTTAAACTCACAGCACTCCTCCTACTTGAACCTCCTGAATATTGCTATTGTAGGCATGTGCTACCGTGCCTAGGCTTTTATGCTTGTTGAATGGATGGATGAACATATATATGACTAACAAAAATATTAAAGATCTGGGAGAAAAAAAGACTAATAATATTGACCAACATTTTTTTTTCTTTTTTTGGAACTGGAAATCAAACTCAGGACCTTGTCCCTGCCAGGCAGGCACTATGCCACTGAGCTGTACTGCTGGCAACCAACACTTATAATATGCTTATGTGCTATACTAAGTGCTTTGTTTGTACTAACTTATTGAATCCTTAACCACACCATGAGTTGCATCTCAAATTTTATTTTATAGATTAAAAACAAGCAAGAGTAGCTTAGAAACTCAGCTTTAATTCATTCTTACTTGAAAATAAGAGCTTATGTTTTTATTTTTGAGATGGAGTCTTGCTGTGTTGCACAGCTTGATCTTGCGCTTGTGTGCTCAAGGAATTTCCCTACCACAGCCTTCTGAAATCTAGGACTATTGGTCTGTGCCACTGTGCCAAACCAAAGTAAGCTTTATAGTAGTCCATTTGACTCATGTTGGGTGGTATTATGGCACAGTAGTTAAGGTTTTGGGCCCTACAATCGGGCTACTTGCATTCAGTCCTGGCTCTGACTCTACTAAGTGGTAGAAGCTATTGGGCCTAATTAGCTCATTTGCAAAAAGGAATTTGATATAAAATGTATCTTGTGCAATTATTGTAGATACTAAATAAGTTAATGTATGGAACATATTTAGGTGTTACTTATCTGAAGTAAACACAGTATGTGTTCACTATTATTTCACCATGAGTGCCTTAACAATTTACCTTAGTACTTAGTTAAGTATTTTGACCATAACACTTCTGGCTCTTGTTTGTTGAAATGGGAAGCTTTAAGAGAATACATTCTTTTTAACACTTTCTCTGTCTTTTTTTAATTTTTAATTTTAAGAGAATAAAATCAAACAAAATAAAACAATAAAGCCAATCAAAACAAAACAATGAAAGTGATACAGGACTTCAAAACAAGCTAATAGGAAATCAACAATGTCTACCATAATATATCTTGTTATCTTTGAAATAGCTGCCCATATCATCAGATATAATAAAATCAAACCAAACAAAGCAGAATAAATCTAATCAAAACAAAATTATGAAAACAATATGGGATTTTAAAACAAAATAATAGGGAATTAACAATGGCTAACACTTTCCCCTTTTAGACATTTCCTTCCCTTTCACTTTCACAATATCTATTGTACATTTTGGATTTTATTAACTCCTTCGGTTTTTTATACTAGAGAGACAAAATGATGTTCATCTATGTGAGTCTGAACTGTTTTACCCAAGAGTATGATCACAAGTTGCATCCATTTACCTGTAAGAGCTTCGTGATTATCCTTCTTTATAGCTGAGTAGCTTTCCATTATATAAAAGTGCCGTATCTTTCTTATCCATTCTGGGCAAGGTACCCCTGCTTTTTTTTGGGTTCCCTGTCACGTAGATCATTGTTTTCTCTCCTTTGGTTTTCAGTCTGTGAATTTTCTTTTGAGTTCATGTGTTTCTTGTATAATGCATATTGATGTATCTTGTTTCTTGATCCATTCTGCCTGTGTTTCTTTTTATTGGTGAACTGAGGCCATCTACATTAATGGTTACAGCCAACATATACTGACTTGTCTCTGCCATGCTTTTTTCCTGCTGTTTGCTCCCTACTTTTCCCCTCCATTTGGTTGTTTCTCCCACTCAGTGGTTACACTCTGCTGATTTTCCTGGGACCATGGTCATTTTTCTCTCTCTAGAATATGCTTCAATAGTCTTTGTAGGGTTGGTTTGATGGTCATGGATTCCTTCAGTTGTTCTTTGTCATGGAAGTATCTTATTTCTCCATCAGTTTTAAAAGGTAGTTTTGCAGGGTCCATCAGTCTGGGTTGGAAGTTTTCTTTCAGGACTTGAAATACTTTACTCCAAGCTTGACTTAATGGTCTGTGTTGAGAAGTCTATCATGATTCTAATGGATTTTCCTTTATAGGTGATCTGTTTCTTTTCTCTAACAGCCTTTAGTATTCTGTTCTTGTGCTGAATTTCTGGAATCTTGATTATTATATATCTGGTTATAGATTTATTTTGGTAATGGCTAGTTGGAGTTCTGTATGTCTCACTTATCTGCATGTCACTTCCTTTCCCATGCTTGGCAAGTTTTCTGCTATTACTTCTGTGAATAGTCTCTCTGTGTCATTTGTATTGACTTCTGCTTTTTCACTGATACCTGGCATTCTTAAATTATTTTTCTTTGCATTGTCTTGCAGCCATTGAATTGTTGTTTCCTAATTCCTTGTTATTTTTAAGGGATCTTTCCTTTCTCAATTGCTAGCTGCCATCCTGTCTTCAAGATCTGAAAGTCTATCTTCAGTTTCTTTCAAGTTGTTTTGCCAGCTTTTGATGAAATTTTTAATTTCCTGGATATCTCTTTGAGTCTGCTTCATGCATTCCGATTGTTCTCTGTATTGTTCATTCAAGATTCCCCTCATTCTCCTATGTTCCTCTTTTGTTCTATTTATTTCTTCTTTAGATACACTCAGCAACCCTTTTATTATATGTGTCATTTCTTCTCTTACTTGAGATATTATTTCTGATCTGATTTCCTTTATAGCCTCATGAAGTAGTTTCTTTACTTAAGTTGGTATCACCTCAGAAATTTCAGGTGTGAGACTTCTACTTTCTTCCATGTCCATGTCTCCAGAATTTGTTCTGTTTTGTGCTGGAGGCCAGAGATTGCCTATTGTTCCTTCGTCTTGACTTTTTTCAGGGTTTCTCTGGATGAGTGAGCTGTGAGGTCCTAGGTGCTTCCCATGTTGGCTACCTGTACACAATGTAGGGATGGGTCAGGCATCTGGGTTTTTCCTAACCCAGGTTCCCCAGGAGACATTGGGTATGGGGTGAGCTTCTGCAGATACTTGTGGTTTCTGTAGTGTGTGATTGGCTGGTTCTCCCGGCCTGCGCTGGCTACCCACAGTTGAGTCCTGATGGTGGCCTGCATGCACGCAGGGGCTGGGCTGGCTTGTTCTCCCCGCCTATGCTGGCTATTTGTGGGAAAGTCCTGATTGTAGCCTGGGTGCGTGTAGGGGCTGGCTCTTTTTTCCTTTTTAAATTAAAATTTACATAAAATTTAGAAATAATCCCAAAATATCAGAGTTGTTAATTTAGTCACCCAGCACTTGGTACTTTGTTTTAGCAATGAGAAACAGACTACAACATGTAAATTTACTTCTTTGAGGTAATTTTAGATGCTCTTCCAATCGCATACATTACACATTCATGATGGGGCTATGAGTGATGTGTCTCACCATGGGCCACCTTGAACCACTGGTGGTACCTGCATGACTGTCCAATCAGGTGGGGTTTTTTTTTAAAACTAATTTTATTAGTAAAAAAAATACCATAAAAGTGATAAGGTTTGTTTGTACCACCAGTGGTTCAAACTGGCGGGAATGTGTTAAACAAGTCCCCATTTGTCTATTTTCTGTCTCAGTGAATTTAGCTACTCTGCTTACCTCCTGTAAATGAAATCATACAGGTATGGTACTTTTGTGACTCTCTTTTCAGTTAGAATCATGCCTTAAGATTCATACATGTTATAGGGTTTGTCAGAATTTCTTTCCTTTTTAAGACTAATACTCCAGTGTCTAAATACAACATTTTCTTCATCCATTCCTCTGTCAATAGACATTTGGGTTGCTTCTACCTTTTGGTTATTGTGGATAATGCAGCTGCGAACATGGTAGTGCAATTATCTCTTCAGGAACCTGCTTCTGGTTCTTTTATATATATGGAAGTTCCCATTATCTATTGTTTTGCTTTCCATTGTTTCTGTTATCATGGTCAGCTGTTGTCCAGATATATTAAATGGCAAATTTCAGAAATAACACAATTTGTACATTGTCAAAAACGTGTGCTATTCTTAGTAATATGATGAAGTTTAAAGCTGTTGTGCTTCTTCTAGCTAGAGATGTAAATCATCCCTTTGTCCAGTGTATCTATGCTGTATATACTCCTCATGTATAGTTACTAGTAGCTGTCTCAGTTATTAGGTTGACTATTCAGTATTGAAGTTCTGGTGTTCAAGTTATTTAATTTATAAATAACTTATTTAATTAATAATGGCCCCAGTGCAAGTGTAACTATGCTGCAAATTTAGATATATTAAGGAGAATTTGTAAAGTGCTTCAAATATTAATTATATCATGGCAAGAAGAGGAAAGGTGAGTACAGTAAAACAGGATTTTGATAGAGTGCATATACTTACAGTATAGTGTTATAATTTTGTTTTATTGGTTAATTTTTAAAATCTTACTGTGCCTGATTTATAGGTTAAACTTTATCGAAAATGTGTACATATAGAAAAAGTATGTATAGAGCTTAGAACTATCTGTAGTTCAGATATCTTCTTAGGGTCTTGGAACATATTTTCCACAGATAAGGCGGGATTGCTGTGTAACTAGAAATGGGAGTTGCTGGGTCATATGGTAATTTTATTTTTAATTTTTTGAGGGAACATCACAGTGTATTCTAGAACAGCTGCATCATATTGCATTTCTACTAACAGTTCACAGTGTTGCAATTTTTCCATACTCCCCATTAACACTTGCTATTTTTAAGTGTACAGTAGTTGCATTTATATGTGAAAGTCAGTTATATTTGTAAGTGTATATATTGTTTTCAGATTTTTGTTGAATGCTCTAAATTACTTAGTCTAGTTTTTCAAAAACTTGCCAGACCATGAGAATTACTTAGAACAGTTGCCATACAACTATTATATCTGAATCTCTGGATAGGGCCCTGGATATCCTGTATATTTGACAAGCATCCCAAGGTGATTGTTACTAAATCTGAAAAGTACTGAGTATTTTTTTTTATTTTTTATGCTTATTTATTTATTAGATATATATTTTTTTATGCTTATCAGATAGTTTTTTTTTTTTTTTTGTCTTTTTGAGACAGGGTCTCGCTATGCAGTTCAGGCTGGCCTTGAGTTCACTTTGTAGCCCAGGCTTGTCTTAAAGTCACAATGATCCTCTTGCCTCAGCCTCCCAAGTACTGGGATTACAGGTGTGAGCTACCACGCCCGGCTCATCAGATAATGTTTTTATAAATTTTCAGTAATCTCCTCTCTTACATGTAGTGGTTTTTTTTTTAAAAGATTGTATAGTGATCGTCTTCCCTCTCCAAAGTTATTTTTTGTCTTGTTTAATCTTGCATTTCCCAAGTTAACTATGAATACTTTTTTGTGGCATATCATTTAATTTCATAAACTACATAGTATAATTTAGTAAATACTGACTTATACAAATGTTTCTTAACTCATTTTGTGGGAAAAATTCTACTATTCTTAAAATTTTAGCACTGAAAAATCTTTCTAGACATGATTATTTACAATCTTATTCAACATATTTAAACCTTAACTGTCAATTAATTCTCTGTGTAAAAGAAGCCTTGTTTTTTCTGAACATAATACAACCTTGTCTGCTTATCATTAGTAAGAACTGTTAATTTTTTATGGTTTCTCTAGATTGTTTTAATTGTTTTTAGTCAAATTTATAGGCCTATTTTAATCTTTTGATAATAATAAAACAAAGGCAGTTTTCAAATGTAAAGGATAAATAGCTAAAGATCTTTTCTTCTTTTTTCCCTTTGCATTTAAAGAGTTTTTCTTGATAATAATAAAACAAAGGCAGTTTTCAAATGTAAAGGATAAATAGCTAAAGATCTTTTCTTCTTTTTTCCCTTTGCATTTAAGGAGTTTTTCTTCTTGTGACTCTAGTAAGAACAGTAGGTCAGGTACTTTAGAATGAACAAAAAGAAATGGTAGAAGACGGTAGAAAATGGTAAATGCCACCTAGAGCTACACTAGCTTGAACAGTAGCCAGTATCCATCTTCAGTTATTTAAATCTAAATTAATCTAAATATAAACTTCAGTACTTTCACTGCATCCACCTACATTTTAAGTGTAAAGTTAGTCACATTCGAAAAGTGACTTCTATATGGGGCAGTACAGATACTGGACATTTTGGACTTTGAAGAAAGTTCTATTGGGCAGTGTTGATCTTGAAGGTCTCAGACATTATTCTGGTTTATTGTGTGGAATAGTAGAGATAAATATGCCAGAACTTCTGTGGATTACTTGTGGAGATGATTTGCTGAATAAAACCACAGAGCCAGAAAAGCCTCTTTACCTCTGAAGTTAAATTTTAGAATTAGAAAATAAATACACATCAAAACAAAATAACAGCAGCTGTATGATGTCAAAAAAATAAAAACTCAAACTTCTATACAAAAATTTGTTTATGAACCCACCAATTATTTTAAAAGCTTTTTATTGGACTATATTATGTATATATAGATAAAAGCATTTATCTGAAGTTCCAGGTCATTGGATTTTTGGAAATTAAACATTGTAGCATCACCAAGAACCTATATGCTATACCTCCTTCCTTATGTATATGAAACACTGAAGTTTGTTTATTAATGAATACATTTTCTGCTCTACATATTAAGCAGATTTGAGATACTGCTTCAAAAGACATTCCTTTTCAATTTATGAAATGAAAATTGAATTTGTAAAGGTCTCTTCTAGTCCTCTGAAGTAGATACAATCTTCAATTTATGAAATAAAAAATTTAATACTATTTTAAGTAACTTTATTAATTTGTTTTAAGTATTTAACAAATGCAACAAGTTGGAATGATTAAAGTCTCCCAAAAAGGGACAATAAAAATATTAGTGTTTTTTTTCAAGTTGTAAAAGGAATATTTTCAACTTTGATGATGTTGAAAACCAAAGCACAGAAATAGTTTGGTTTTTCTAACTCCATTTGGACCAACAAATGCCTAATAGGTGATTGCTATGGCATAGATGTAAAAATGTCTCCCCAGTCTCATATGTTGGAAAGGATTTGATCATGGGGGCCATTATCCAGCTAAGTATGTTGTTAGGATGTGGGGCTTGGTTGGAGGTGGGTCACTTAGGGCATGACCTGAAAGGGTGCAATCTTGTCTTTTTTCTTCGCTTCCTTGTTACCAGGGTTCCTCGGCCATGTCCTTCACCACGCCATTTCTGCCTTGCAGCCAGTCAGCTTGGACTGAACCCACTGGAAACTATAAGCCAAATAAACATTTCCTCCTTTAAGTTGCAGGTGTCAGATATTTTGACAAAGTAATGAAAAAGGTGACTAATAGTTACTACAAGTAAGAAACAAAATTTGACCTTCATTTTTTGGTCATATTTTTCTCAGCTTTGCATATAGTCATGTCAGTAATTTAGGAAGTATCTATCAAAAAACTGGCAAAACAAAGTTTATCAGCCTTAAATTTACCTGGTCTATCTCATAATCAAGAGTGAGGGTACCAGCATAAGAGATTCACCAGGGGCTTCAGCTATGCCCAGAATCTCCATTGGCCCAAACGTATGGTAACTTTGGATTCTATGTCATATGGCTGAGGTTTTCCTTCAGGCTATAAGGACTCCTCCTATGGGAACCAAATTGACCCGTTAGATGAGAAGATTTTTCCCATGGGAACTGAATTACTTCTCAAGCCATGAGGCTTCAATCTGAACTATGAAACCAGGACTCAGACAGTAATAGACCATGTGGACCTTGGCCTACCTGAGATAACCTTAAGGGCTAGCTCCATGCTTTTGATGGTAGGCCAGTCTGATTCATCAGTGTTTCTCCTCCCACTATTCAAGATGGAGTGTTATTCCTGTCTTCTATCTTACTTTCTGATTAAAACTTTCCTGTAAAAGAAAAGGAAAAAAAGAAAAAGAAAAAAAAAAGAAATTAAGTTGGTTTCTAGCTTTTTAGTTTTTTTACCATCATATTTAACTCCAAGAATAGGGATTAATAGAAAAATAATCACTTAAGTATTTTTAGTTTTATTTTTTTTGGTACCGGGGATTGAACTCACGACCTTGGGCTTGCCAGGCAGGCACTTATGCCACTGAGCTAAATCCCTGGCCCTACTTAAGTATTTTTAATTTCAGCAATTTATTTTATAGGTATTTTCCCCTGCATATCTTAAGATATAATTTCTGACATATGGGCTGGTGAACCTGTACATTTTTACTTTCTTACTGAAGCATTTGATTGTTTTATACTTTTATAATGTTAATCTTAGTTACTGTAGACTGGTTTTGTTTTTTTTTTTGGTCATGGTGGTTTTAGTACAGGAGATCAAACATGTGGAAGATAAGCTCTCTATCACTGAACTACATTCCCAGCCCTGCAAACTACTCTTTCAGATTTTTTTTGGTAACAGTATAATTTAGACCCCATCTTACTACAAACACATGTATTTTTTAACTGAAACTAATAAGTAATACCTAATTACCTGTAAACCAGTATATGTTTTTGTTCATCCTTAGTCTCTCTTTTTTTTTAATGGTTGGCAATACCCTATTAAGGTGATTTTACTGCACACAATGGGTCGCAGCTGGCTGTGTGAAAACTCCTGGTCTAAACTAATAGCTAAGACAGGGGTCAGAGTTCAGCTGTTGCTAATTAAGAGACCCTGCTTCTTCCTTCTCCTTAGAAGACAAATATGGGTGGTGCTTTTCATAGCCACTATTGACCGAGCAAGTACAAGTTTAACTTAATTAAATGCATAAATCCACTTTCCTATCCTGCGGCTGTTGCTTACTCATTCTGCTTTCCTCTTGTGTGATTTCCCTCCTATCCTCTGCTGTGTGTTTATCGTGATCCCAGGAAAGCTCCACAATGAGGAGAATTCTGCTTATGGAGAAACCATAACCACTGCCTTCATGTATTTCCACATTTTTAAGATTGAGATAAACTTCATATACCGTGAATATTAACTGTTTTGAGCTGTACAGTGAAATTTTACTATATTTACAATATTGAATAAACTTCGTACTAGTTCCAGAGCATTTCCACCACTCCCAAAAGAACTGCCTTATCTCCTGATTCAGCCCCTTCTTACTCCCTGAGAGTTACTAACCTGTTCTGTCTCTATGGATTTATGTATTCTCAACGTTTCATATATATTGAATCACACATGATGTGGTTGTCTATGACTGTTTTTTTCCCTTTAGCGTGCATTTTCAAGATTCATTCATGTTGCACCATGTATTTCTTTTTAGGGCTGAGTAGTATTCAATTTTATGGATAAACACATTTTGTTATCCATTCATCAGTTGATAGACAGTCAAATTTTTCCCTGCTTTTTAATTTCTCTGAATAATGCTGTCATGAACATTTGTAAATACATTTTTGTGTGGACTTATGTTTTTATTTCTTTTAGGTAGTGTGTCATGTAGAAACTATTTTTTTGAGGATCTGATAAATTGTTTTTCACAGTAGCTGCTGTGGAAAACCAGCTGTGTACAAGAATTTGAGTTTCTTTACATCCTTACCAATAATTATTTCCATTAAAAATTATTATAGCTATTCTAATAGGTCAGTGTCTCATTGTGATTTTGATTTGCATTACCCTAATAATGTTGAACCTCTTTTCATGTGCTTATTTTCCCAGCTTTTATTTTGTATTAGTATATGTTTGTATTACATGATTGCATTCCTTGTGAGGTTTTGGTACATGTAGATCTCAATTCCTTTTTAAATCCCTTTTTCCTCTCCTCTTTGTCTCCTTCCTTCATTTCTTTATTGCCTTCCATCTGAGAAAAAATATCTCCCTACTTTCTATTATCTGCTTTTTATTCTCATGATTTATATTTTGGATTTTTTTAATATAAGAGAAACCATGCTATATGTAAGCTTATGTGTCTGGATTATTTCACTTATTATATTCTCAAGGTGCATCCATTTTCCTACAAATGGCTCAAATTTATCTTTCTTTGTAGCAGAGTAGTAGCACTCCACAGTGCATAAATGCCACATTTTCTTTATCCATTCATGTGTCGATGGATATATAGGCCTTTTTCAGGAGCTATTATGAATTGTGCTGTTGTAAACATGGGTATGCACATATTACTGCAATATGATGACTTTTACTCTTTTGGGAAGATAACTAGAAGGGGGATAGGTGGGTCAAATGGAATTTTAAGGATTAGTTTTTTAGAGGAATCTCTATACTGGATTTCAAAGTGATTGTACTGGTTTTCATTGCTACCATCAATGTAGAAAGGTTCCTCTTTCCCTGCAGCCTCACCAGCATTGATGCCTTCATTTATTGACCACTTTATATCCTCTTTTGCAGAAATATTCAGATTCTTTTCCCATTTTTTAATTGGGCTATCTTTTGACTGTTGAATTGTATAAGTTCTTTTTATGTTCTGCATACTAGCCTTTTATCACATAAAAAAATTTCCCATTTTGTATGTTTTTCACTTTTTTTTTTTTTTTGGTGTTGAGGTTGAACTCAGTGCTTACACAGCTCAGGCAGATGCTGTGCCCCTGGTGTTTGGTACACACATGCTTGAGTGTGTGTAGAATCTTGCTATGTTGCACAGGATTGTTTCAACATGATGGGTTCAAGAATCCTCCTGCCTTAGTCTCAAGTGGTGGAACTGCAGTCATGTGCCATGGTGCCTGGCTTACACTTTACCGACAATGTTCTTTAAGGAACAAGTCTTTAATATTTTGGTGAAGTTTATTTTATCTGTTTGTTTTCTTGTGTTATTTGTGCTTTGGATATTTAAGAAACTTACTTATTCCAAGGTCATGAAGATTTCTATCTACATTTTGACTAAGAATGGTACAGTTTTAGCTCTTAACTCTTAGGTCTTTGATCCATTTTAATTTTTGTATAGGTGGTGAAGTAAGAAGTCATATTTCTTTTTTTGCAAGTGAATATCCAGTTGTTCTAACACTGTTTGTTGAAAATACTCATTACCCTCTGACATCTTTTTTTTTGTTTGATAAAGTAATAAGTTTAATGAAAACAAGTATATGTTCAAACATTCCCATGCACACAAACATAAAATGTACACATAAAATGTATTCATAATATACATTAAAGTTGAAAATAAGGAGGAAATTGGACAACTTCAGTAGTAGTTTCTGTAACAGGTCCCATGATCAGACTGGTATAAAACTACTTTGTTCTACATGTTTTAATTTTTGCTTGAAAGAAAAATACCGTAATAATTTAAAAAGAAAATTATTTATCACAAATATCTTCACATGATTTGCTCATGTGGAAAGGTCTATGCATATAACTCTTCTCCAAGTATGTTTTAATTTTTATTTAAAGAGAAAAAAAAAAAGCAGAACAGAAAAAGGGGTAGAAACAATACAGAATTTCAGAGAAAAAAGAAATCACTAGTTGATAAATTACACATTGTCTTCTTAGACCTAGTTGTTAAAGTTACAAAGTTAAAGAATACAAAGTGTACATTCAAACAGTGAGACTGCAAAGAAGTTCAGTGATCCAATAACCACTTAGCAACATGGTTATCAATCCTACACACTCAAACATACATGCAGCCATATCCTCTAGAGCACTTTCTTTTCTTCTTTTTACTTTTTAAGTCCATTATCTGCTTAGTTATATCCTGTTTCAGGTTGCTCAGTACCTTACTGCTTGTTTTGTTGTTGTTACGTACTTTTAATCACCTTATATAATTCCGTTGCATTGTTTTTGAGTTTCTCCTCATCCATGATCTATGGATTAGCTTTGGTGGAGTTGGGAGATTTCTTGTTACTTTCTAATCTACTTTTTTTTTTTTTTTGAAGGTAGCAAAATACAGCAGAACAAGACAGAACAAACCCATGCGACCGCACTGCAATAAAACTACCACAGAACAGCAGAGCAGGTCACTAGAACACAAGCAATGGGCTGAATAGTACAGCCCATTTTGTTCACATTAGCTGTTCTTTGAACCAAGTAGAGGAAAATGGAAGGAAATATATAACTTTTAAAAATAGAATATTGAATAAAGCAGTACCATTAATCAAAACTGAGCAAAACAGTGATAAAAATATTTGCTTTCAAAGAGATGGTAGAAGAAAATCCCCCTTACTTGCCATGCTGTATACATTCACCCTCCAAAAAGATACACAGACTGCTAGTGCCTAACTTGCTAATGGGGGGAAGGGGAATGGGGAATGGATCAATGTCTTAGCCCGCGGCAGGGCCCCAGCTACTTACCAGGGTGGCCAGTAGGCCGCCTGTTCTCCCAGCACCCAAAGTTCCTACATGATGCAGAGTTCAGGAATCGCTGATAGTTCTCACCCTGGCGTGCCAGTGGCTTGGTAGGCCCCCAGCTGCTTACCAGGGTGGCCAGTAGGCCGCCTGTTCTCCCAGTGCCCAAAGTTCCAACATGGTGCAGAGCTTAGGATTCGCTGATAGTTCTCACCCTGGCGTGCCAGTGGCTTGGTAGGCCACCAGCTGCTCACCAGGGCGGCTAGTAGGCCGCCTGTTCTCCAGCGCCCAAAGTTCCAACATGATGCAGTTTGGGAATCACTGATAGTTTGACATCTTTTTTGAAACATATTTTCACATTTGTATATAGGAGGGAGAAAAATTATTTTGTAAGTTTGCACTTTGATTTAGTAGCATTGAGTCTAATTCCTTTTCTCAAACAACTTTAGTGAAGTAGCATTTACATACCATGAAATAAGCCCACTTTAAGAGTGATTCAGTGGTTATGATGGGGGATTGAACTAAAGGCACATAAGGAAAGAGTCAGGCCCCATTCTAGGATATTTTGAAGGATACTGAAGACCATAGTTATTTGTGTGCCTGTGGGAATTTGTCTTGAGAGACAAAAATAATTTCTTCTTTTATAAAAAATGTACCATATCATTTACCTCCTATGGATTTCTCAGTTGTTTCCAAGGTAAAGATGTGGGACAGAGTTTCTAGGTTTCCACCTCACAGAATGTCTAGAGAACCTGGAGTTCTGGGCCTGTACCATGAAAGTACAGTAATTTCTCCGACCATACTTAATTTCTCAGTGTTTTGCTCCAGCTGATTCTCATTGTTTACCCATAAGCTTGTGCTTAAGAAGTCCTCTTGATGGTTGAAAATTCATTTACTCTGTGTGGTTTTATAATAGAAATCTGAGCATATGATATATGCTCAGGAACCAAGATATAAATAAAAGCGGTTTACTAACTTGATTTTATTTTCCTATTGACAACGTTTATATTTTGGTAAAAGGAAGTTTGATCTCTTGTAGAAGAATTCCCTTTGAATGTTTGCCAGAATCAGTTTACTGTCATTTTTACTTAGAACAGTTTTCTTTCTCAAACATAACATATACCTCTTTTCTTGCATAGCAGATGGAAAAGATCAATGAGCTGCTATAAAGAATTATAGGCTTTCCCCTGCTGTTTGATCTTTGATCTTAAGACCATTTTAAACCCTGTAGTAATCTCTCAAGAGATTTGAGAAAATATTTTGTAAACAACTATGGAGACCATGAATATGTAACTGGTGTTCTGAAAGCATTCTGTCAAACAAGAAGCAAATGCTTTTATGAATCATTATCAGCTGTTGTGTGTTTTTTATTAGGCTGAGTTCTCAGTGTAGTTTATTTCTAAATGTACTATTGCAACTTAGTTTTAAGTTTATTTTATTGTTAGGGAAACAATGAGACCTTTCTTGATGCTATATTAACAGAAAAAAAAAGTCACATTAATGAACAGCCAAAATTCTCTAATTAGTTTTTAAGATTAAAATTATATTAGGTTATTTTAATTTGGAATTTGGAGTGTTGCTTTTAGGTTGACTTTTCAGTAAACTTTACATTTATATCATTCTCTTAGCAAATAAATCCAGGCATTAATGAAGACACAATTATGACACAACAAGAGCATTACTGCTAATCCTCAAACATGACCCCCATCAGATAAAGTACCTCCTAGATAAAAACATTGATTTAGTAACATTGAAGCTAGTAATATTCCTTTTCTTGAACAACTTTATTGAAGTAGCATTTACATACATTGAAATAAGCCCAATTTTAAGAGTGATTCAGTGGTTATGAGAGGGGGATGAACTAAAGGCACCTAAGGAAAGAATTAGGCCCCATTCTAGGATATTTTGAAGCATACTGAAGTCCAAAACCCAGCAACAAGCCTTCCCCTGAAGCTGGGAAACTGTAAATTCATGACTATTTGAGCCCTGGAGATCTGATGCTATTGGTGAGCTAGTACTAGAGGACTAAGGAGAGATTGATGTCTGCAATGAGAGGCATGAGCACTTGCTTACCTGGGTCAGACACAGCTGGACCCTGGTAAGAATTCAAGTAAAATAGTTATCTGAATCTATGGGCACCATATGTGGGCTGGCAAGAGTCAGAATCCCTGGAGGCTATGTTATAGAGGGGGTGTTCAAGCCTACTGGTAGGGTTTTTCTCCACAAATTCTTATCAAGTGCTCCACAAAAAGACAGGTGACCTGAGATGGCATCTTATAGTTGTGCAGGGTTAAGGGAGAAAAGCAGTAGAAGATTCTTTAGTAGAAGATTCACCCAGAAATTCTGCCAAGACACTTCTTATTTCTCTTTCTCCTCTAAGCAGGGAGAAGGACAGAAAAATCAGGGAGAAGCACAGAAAAATCAGGGTTAAGAGTGTGGCTCAGGAGTAAAGCAGGCTTAGAATGCATGAAACACTGGGTTCAGTGACCAGAGGGAATAGAACACTTAACCTTTTTTTATTTTTTATTTGCATTTTCAAGCATTATTTAGTTTATTGCTTTATGTGTATAGTATGTAACGTTTCTTCTGGGCAGTTTGCACATGAACATAATGTATTTTGATTTTTTTTTTTCTCATTCCCTGTTCCTTTCCTTCCTTCTCTCAAAACACTGTTGACCACTGGGGCACTGGTGAAAGTGCCCTGCATTGGGAGAAAACAGTAGAAGTAGACCTGCCCTTGGGGGAGCATGTTGGGCCCAGAGCCACAGCTGGGGAAGGAGCAGAAGCACTGAGAAGGCCACATCTTGAGGCTCAGAGGTATACTCACCGCCTAAAACTGAAGCTCAGTCATAAAAGTAGAAAAGTCCCTATGCCTGTCTCTTCACTAGAATAGTAACAAAGACACTCACACCAGAGCAACACCCCTCTGTAACTGCATGTATGTTTAAGTGTGTCGGATTGCTAACCATATTACTAAGTTTTTGTTGGATAGTTGAACAGAACTGTTTGCAGTCCCACTGAATGTCCACTTTGTATGCTTTACTTTTGTAACTTGAACAACTACTTCTAAGAGGATAGTATGTAATTATTAACTAGTGATTTCTTACTGTTTATTGTTTTTGAAATTATGTATTATTTCTACCCTTTTTCTGTTTTGTTTAAAAAAAAAAGAGCAACGCCTAAAGCCAAGGGGGACAGCAGACACTGAGAAAAACCTCTGCAAACCAATCCCCACATCAGTAGAAAAATTGAGGATTGTGGTATATTAGATGGTGGTAACTCTAGCTATAGATAAATCTCAAACTCAACCCAATTTCTGACTCAGTTAACCCCACCTGAAAAGGAATAGCAGAAGAAAGAGTGTGCCAATTTCTAGTCTGTCTTAGTCTCTACTCTCCTTTGGAAAATGTCTAGTTTTCACCAAAATAGGAGGCATATGAAAAGATAAGAAAAAACAAAACAAAACAAAATAAACCAAACAGCCAAACCTAGCACTTTCAAGAGACAAAGTAATCAACAGATTGAGATATAGTATTGAAAGCTTTAATGAAAAATGTAAATAGCGTGATAATTAGATGGATAATATTAGCAAAAATATAAAACCTATAAGAAAGTATTGAATGGAAATACTAGAATTCAGGGGCTAGAGATTTAGCTCAGTGGTGTAAGCACCTGCCTGGCAAGAGCCAAGGTCATGAGTTCAATCTCTGGTACCAAAAACAAAAACAAAAGCTAGAATTCAGAAAAATAGTAGGAACAAAGAATGTCTTTGAAGGGCTTATTAGCAATCCTGAAACAGCCTGGTACCAGAATCCGTGAATTTGAATATAGGGTAATAGAAATTACTGAACATTAAAAAAAGAGGGAAAAACCTTAAATGGAGGAAAAACAAACAGACAAACAAACAAACATGCAACAGAGTATCCAAGAGCTATGAAACAATCTCTACAGATCTAAAACAAGTGGATACTTTAAATCACTGAAAAATTACCTCAGAAAAGGCAAAACTCTGAGGTGGGGGCAGAGCAGGGATTTTGGAGGAGGAAGGATTTGATTCCTTGCTTTGGCAGTAATGGAGCTATTTTGTATCATGTGGTGGTAGAAAACTGACTGCATTTATCAAAATCTCTAGAACTGTATTCTTTAAAAGTGAAAACTTTTATAAATAAAATCAACCAAGTAGAGTATGAAGGGAAACCGAAATGAAGTAACAAGATGGAATAAACTCTTGTGAACTTAACTATATTACAAATGAAAAATATAATGTCAGTGAAGGGGATGGGGGGAAATGAACCAACCTAATTAATGTTGGAAAATGGTATTTTTTCCTAGATATTGTAAGACTGTACATAAAAAGAACACACAAATACTGCACTAAAGTTAGTAAATTTGTACAGAAGTTTGTTGGACTACTGGTTCTGAAATTATATATGTTAAATAGAATTGGAAAAATAAATACAGCCAATAATGAAAACTAAATTTCTTCTTGTCAGAGAAAGAAATTACCATTAAGAAGTGGTGACAGGTAAGATAAACTTGTAGTGTTGAATTATAGCCTAAGGTGTCAGTATAATTTAATTTTGAATATTTTAGCTATTCAGGCATAGATAGAAATACATGGTCAAAAATACACATATAGGGAGAATTGCAAGATGGCTGACTGAGTGGTGGCACGATAAGAGCCTCTCTGGAAAAAAACCAACTCAGACGCTGGAATCTGACAACATGGAGAAAGCCAGACAAAAGGAGAGGAATTCTCATGACCGAGGAAGAAACTGAGGAAAAAAAAAAAAGGGGAAAAAAAAAGAAAGAAAGAAGAAGCGTGGAGGGAGGGCTGGAGCTGGGGAAGCCCCAGTCACTGTACCGGCACATCTTAGAGTCCGGTGACTCATGATCCAGCTGAGATCGCGGCCCTGCCGAGAGCGGGAGATTAGTGAGCTCCAGACCCTCAGCTGGGGAAGGCACTGCGGCAGGGAGTGGAAACAGCCAGTCGAGCTGCCTGAACCGGATTCCCCAGAGCTGGAGGAACAGCTAGACGACATTTTGGAGTTGGCAGGGCCGGCTTGAATCAAAATCCGAGGCAGCATCCTTTGATTTTGATCAAAGCAGATTGGTGGGATCTGCTTGGGCTGGGCCAGGCTCCTGGTTGAAATAGCCGGGGATGAGGCTGTTCTGAGCCAGTGGCATCCCCAGGGAACACAAGAACTTGCTGAAGCATCCCCTGGTTGATTGACATAGTGGGAGGGGCCGGCTCACAGTGTGCACCTTGCAGATCCGCAGCGACTGGGGGGTGGCACTTCTCTAGCAAGTGCACTGAAGAAAAAAATGTAAGCAATACAAAAGGCCTGGAGACCTCTACCACACACCCGTCTGAAGGGGGCTGGAAACATGACAAGACGGAGAAACAACAAAAGGTCTCCAACTGTGGAACCAGGGAAAGTGAGTCCAGCAGAGGTAAATGCAGAGGAGGTTGAGGGCAGCAAACCTGTAATGTCAGAGACAGTCTCATCGGAAATGAAGAAATACTTCTCTGACCTCATCGATGAATTTATATCTGAAATTCTAGCTCAGCTGAAGCAAGATATAAGAAGATTAATAAAAGAAGTCCTGGGTAATCCTCAAGTAGACACAAATGAAAGAATAGAGGAACCCAGAGAAAGGAGAGAAGCCTTTGACAAAGAATATAAAGAAAACCTAGAATACATGAAACAGATCCAAAGAGAATATCAGGAAATTAAAAACTCCATTGAAAGCTGGCAAAACCTTTTAACAGAAACTAAAGACAAACTTTCAAAACTTGAAGATAGATTTGCAAAGTATGATCATGAAAGGAAGGATCTCTTAAAAATAACAAGGAACCAGGAAGCAATGATACAAAGGCTAGAAGATGACAAGAGGATTT
>PVLA01006865.1:0-20636 GCA_004027455.1 Hydrochoerus hydrochaeris | reverse complement strand
TGACAAATACAGATGAAATAAAAAATCTATTCATAGAAATAATTAAGGAAAACTCCCCAAACATAGGTAACAGAAGTGATGTTCATATATATGAGGCATACAGAACTCCAGCCAGCTACAACCCAAACAGATCTACACCCAGACATATAATAATCAGGATCCCAGAAATCCATCACAAGAACAGAATATTAAAAGCGGTCAGAGAAAAGAAACAGATTACCTATAAAGGAAAACTCATCAAAATCACAGCAGACTTGTCAATGCAAACCATCAAATCAAGAAGAGCTTGGAGCGAAATATTCCAAGCCCTGAAAGAAAATAACCTCCAACCCAGAATGATGTACCCTGCAAAACTGTCGCTAGAAATTAATGGAGAAACAAGACATTCCCATGACAAAGAGGAACTGGGAGAGTTTGTGACTGCCAATCCAACCCTGCAAAGAATACTGAAGGACATTCTAGAGAGAGAGAAGAAAATCACCAGGGTTCCAGGAACAATGGTAGAAAGGCCTCAAAGAAAGGGGCAGACAGTGGAATGAAGGAGAAAAGTAAACAAACAACAATGACAGAAAAATAGCATAGCAGAGATAAGACAGAGAAGATTGGTCATATTGCTGTTTTATGTTGACTGATTTTATTTGAATCTGGTATACTTGAGAGTATCAAGTCTGAGAGCAGAGGCAACTACTCTGAAGATGACAAGATTCAATAGGATACCCATTCTGGTTTGATTATTAACTGCCTTTGAAGTCATATAATATCTCCAATGTTTAGATTTTATTAATAGTGTAATGAAATGCTAAGTTTAATTATACTTTGTTTGACAATATAGACAATTTTATTGAAAACAACAGGAGACATCATAGTAACTACCATAGATCACCTAGTATTGTGGTTTTATATGTCCTTTTTTTTGTGTGTTTCTCTAGGAATTTGTATTATTGACTTGTTTTGATTTGTTTCTCCCTCTAATACAGTAGGTATACGTGTAGAGACTTACACATATGTAGAACTTCAAAGTAGTGTACGAGAATGGATTATAGTTATTGTAAAGAAAAAAAGAGAGGAAAAGAAAGTATTCTAAAGGATATAACTGCATGTATGTTTGAGTGTGTGGGATTGATAACCATGTTGCTAAAGTTTTAGTTGGATGGATGAACAAAACTGATTGCAGTCTCACTGTTTGGATGTCCACTTTGTAGGCTTTACTTTTCTAACTTGAACAACTACTTCTAAGAGGAAAATATGTAATTATCAACTAGTGATTTCTTACTGGTTACTATTTTGTTTTGTTTTTGAGATTTTGTATTATTTCTACCCTCTTTCTTTTTCAAATTGTTTCTTTAAATAAAAAAAGAAAAAAATACATATATATGTGTGTGCTATAAAATACAAAATATATTTTCTGTCTGTGCACATCGAGAGGGTCTTGACGCAGTTACTTCAGTGGCAGTAAATGAACCTGAGTTCCATGTGTTGGTTATCCATATCATTCTGTAACAAAGGAAAGCAGGTTTCTTTGGAGAAATGGTTGATTCTAGGACTCAGGCAGAGAGAATACAAGCACCTGGAGCATTTTGTGATGTTAAAAAACTTCTTAAAAAGCAGTGGGAGAGGTTGGAGGAGCACAGGAGACAACCTGAAAGAGGTTTCAATCTCCAAAGCTAGAACTTGAACAGTAAAATAAGCCACAATATAGTTTTGAATTATAAGCCATAGAATAAGTAAATATCCATGATCCCATAGTAATGTAAGCAGTTGATTGAATAATGTGAGGGATGGCATACAGAAGAATTTGAATTAATAAATATAGCAGAGGATAGAAAATACCATTAAAATGCCAGAGGTGTTGTCTACCGATGGATGCTAAGATTAGTGAATGAAAGTTTGAGAAGAAGCAAGATATGCATAGGTTCTCAAAGTTCCTTTTCCATGATATTAATTACAGGGGAAAAAGAGGAACTTTTTAGTGCTGAAACCTGGCAAATAGTACTAAGGGAAGAGCATATGCGTTTGTGCTACTACTGCCAAAATGCATACCTGATAAGCTAGTTGGGAAAAAGCATCCATAGCAACTTAAATAAGGCGAGAAAAGATTTAGAGATTGTCACAGATTGGAGGAAGCTAAGGAAATAGGACATCAACATGGATTGTAAAATCCTGAAACAAACCAATTATTAATGGAATCTAAGTTAAATCTGTGGTTGATAGAATTGCATCAATTTTTTTAGCTTTGATTATTAGGCTCTGGTTAAGAGGTTGACTGGAGTAAATGTATATGTGTGGAAGAGTTGTAAGAGTATGTTGTAATTTATATGTACATTTAAAATTACTTCAAAATAAAAAAGTTAAAGGAAAAATTTGTAGTTTTTTTGAAACAGGATCTCACCATGTAGTTCAGGCAGGTCTTACACTCAATATTTGAACTCATGGCAGTCCTTCTGCATTGCCTCTTAAGTGCTGAGATTACAGGCATGTGATAACATGCCCTGCATGTAGCTTTCTTTTTTAACTTCTGCCTGAGATACTCTGTAAAAAACTAAGCTCCTGCCTCCAGTTAATAGTATCCAGTTGAATCTGTAAATTTTCGTTCATTTTAGGAACATCAGACTATTTTCAATCTTCTGTCATATAGTTTTTAAACTATGGAAGAATAGTTCTGAAATAGGATTTTTTCCTGAAATATCTTAAGACCTTTACATTTTACCTTGTAAGTAGATAAAGGAAATTTGAGCATGTAACTATTACTCACTGAAGATTTTTAGTTTACTGAATAAAATTGTTTTTGGCCACCTGCTTCCAACCTTTATTTTCATTATTGATTCAAGAAATGTTGAGTAGCAACCACGTGACAGGTATGGTGCTGAAACACATGGTACAACCACTATTGAGTGTCTCCCTTTATCAAATTTGCAGTTATTTTGAGAATGTGGAAAAATTAATGTAGTAGAGGAAAGTTCACTGTCATGGGTGATGTTCTAATCTGTAGTTTCATTGAGCATGTTTTCTCCAGTTTCCTTGTACTTCTACTTGAAAGTCATCTCTCATTTAGAATTTCAACACTATTACGTTTTTTTTTTGGTACTGGGGATCAAACTCTCAATCTTGCGCTTGCCAGGCAGGTGCTTAAGCCACTGTGCTAAATCCCTAGCCCAACACTATTACTTTTTGTCTACCTCATTCTTTTTCTTCCATTTAGATTGTTTTGGAATTCTCCGAAGTTCCTAATGGTTTTCCTGAGAGTAGAGTTTATGTATCTTGTGTTTGCATCTTATCTAATATTACAGTTACCCACAATAACTTTTTGCTTTACCCACTGCTGTAACAAAAGAAGTACAAATACAAGATTTAAGTACAAATACAAGGTTTCCACCTAAAATTATGCTCCTTAGTGTTTGTGCCATGGTCTGTTCATGCAATAAGAAAGTACTTACGAAAGCTATGGCATCTCTTTGCACAAAGTCTGTCACAGAGCAGCTTTATGTCACTATAAAATATGAGCTAATTATTTTATAAAAAGTAAGTATTTATTTGACTTACAGATTTTGAGATTCCATTCTATGGTTGCGATTGGCCCTGTTGCTTTGGGCGTATGATGAAGCTGTGAATTATGTAGTGAGTATGTGGCCTAGTAGAATTGCTTCCCTGAAGGCCAGGGAGCTAAAAGAGTGGTAGAGGGCAGGTTTTCACAATGCAGTTTTAAGAGCTCACCCTCTCAGTGACCTAACAACTTCCCACTAGGCCCTGCCTCTTAAAGTTTTCACCACCTCGCAGCAGCAAGGAGTACCAACCTGTGACACATGGGTCTTTGGTGGACATTTATGTTCTAAACTATAGCTAATATAAATACACACATTCTGTATTTTAGTTAATGAAAAATGTATTCTGAAGCTTATCTAAAGTAAAGCAATGACTTTGAGAATAACTGGGATAGGGGAAAGGAGAAAAGAAAGCAAAAAGATTATATGTATGTGGGTATATATATATAAATGTATGTATATGTATGCAAGATAACTAACTATACTGCTAATCTCTGTCAGTTCATCAAAAAGAACAGTTTGTACTGTCATTGTTTGATTATTTTTTATGCCTAGATCTTATAACTTGAAAAACTACTTCTAAGGTAACAATATGTAATATATTAACTAGTGTTAATTTCCTACTATTTTTTTTGAAATTCTGTATCATTTCTACCCTTTTTTCTGTTTCTTTCTTTCTTTCTTTTTTATTTTTTTATTTTTTAGAAATGACTTTAGGGGCTGGGGATTTAGCTCAGCAGCATAAGCACCTGCCTGGCAAGTGCAAGGTTGTGAGTTCAAGCCCCAGTACCCCCCCCCCAAAAAAAAAAAGACTTTAAAAAATACCAATTTATCTTTTGGGGCTTAGTTGTTATCACAGTAAATAATCTTGAGGGTATGGTTCTGTTAACATGAACACTAAACACATCCTAACAAAAGATTATAGAGGCTGGGAATATAGCTCAGTGACATTAGCACCTGCCTGCCAAGTACAAGGTCCTGAGTTCAATTCCCACTACCAGAAAAAAAAAATTATGGCCTATTTCATAACCATGTCTGTGATTATGAAAGCGTACAGCAACATGATTGTGAAATAGGAGGCTGCCTTCAGAATAGGAGTGTGTTAGAGAATAATGTGGCATCAGTCAGGCAGCCAAGAAATAGCAAGTAAGTACTCTTCTCATTTTTCTTCAGCTGAATGACCAGGGTATGAATGAAGGATGATAGAACTGGGAAAGCTTTTACATTACTCTTGTGTCTTAATCTGTGATTATGCAGAGGTCAGATTGTTTCGCTTCCTCCCACTCTCCTTCTCAGAGTTCCATTTGCCTTTCTGCTCTTGATATGATGCTTATCTAATTTGCTGTTAACTGTGAATCTTTTTGTTCTTAATGTTTTGATATCAGAGAGGTTGGTTGAGTTCAGGTTCCATTATTGTTAATTGCATGTCTGCCCTGTGACAGACTTTGTGAAATCCATTTTATATACCTTATCTCATTTGATTTTATTTAATTGAAAGAGTTTTGAAATATACCTGGGGCACAATATCATTTTATTGTGGGACTGAATTGCCTTGAGTGAAGTATTTGGGGAACTGGAATTGGTATTTTAAGAGTTACTAATGCACTTTAGTGGAAAAATAGGATGAAATTTATACAGAGTAACACACAAGAAGGTCATTTTTACTGTGGAGAATAAGATTTATGTTTTAAAAGTCACCTTTACTATTACATGCTACTGATGACACCTTTGCCTACGCACAGCTATAATGAGTTTACATTTTAAGATAGAGTATCCCTGTATAGAAATAAATTGCTTTATTATTAATGAATCCAAGATGAAGGAAATGTAGTCTACAGAACATGATTTACTTGCTGACTGGTAATATTTTGAATTCTTTTATGTGAAACTCTTAATTTATAGGTTAATTTGTAAAATATTTGGGCTAATTTTGAGCTTTGTTAGTCATAGATTATGATTTTCATTTGCCTTTTCTTAGAAATATTTTAAGAAAATAAGTGAAGTAGTGATGTTATTGAATAGTGAGGATTATAGCCCATTGAAATCTAAACTTGATACAACTGAAAGTTTTCTATTAAAGTGAACATGTGTAAACTCATTAAAAAGAATCACTATGCATATATTTGAGTTTTTGATACACTTATTGCCTGAATGATCTCTCTGACTAGGTGCCCTCTAATTAACTTTATTAAAATCGCAAAAACACTACCACCTCTGTACTTCCTTTAAAATCCTTTCATGAGAACAAGCACAATGATTAACTTTCTAATTGATATATGGTGGCATAGTTATCTAAAATAGTTTCATTAAAGCAGCTTAATTTTTTAAAGATAGCCAAGTTAAATATGTAATCATTCTCTAGAGTAATTAAAATGAAAGAATGGATATAATTAGAAGTTGTATCTTTTTATGTATGCGATGTCACATAACTGATAGCTTGCTATATGTAGGCAGTTGAAAATACTTGGTTCTGGTAGTTTCTTCAGAGAAGTGCTAGAGGAATTAGTGCCTTCACACTTTTCAGTGGTCAAATCTGCGTATGACTTAACTATTATATTACTCTTGTGCCTCTACTACAGTTGTACACTGAGGAGAGGAAAAACAAAACCAAAAAATAAACTTGCCTGGATTTTTTTTTTTTTTTTTTCCTTACCAGGGATCAAATTCGTGACCTCTTGCTTAACAGGCAAGCACTTGAGCAACTGAGCTAAATCCCTGGCCCATTGCCTGGATGTTTGACTGTTGGAATACAGCTAGAGATGTGGGTTTTGGGGAACTGAATGATATTCTCAATTTCTGAAGTGAAGGAACTTTAGAATTTTCTAATGGCTCCTTCTATTATAAAATATGGAGTCCTTTTTAAGTACGCAAATAAAACTTGAGATTACACTTGGTTGCCTGGAAACAGCTTGGTCAGATTGTGGCAGAATTGGAGAGTAATTTATGTAGCAGTTGTACATAAATTTGCTCCTTTAGAAAGAGGTCATACAGAAGATGTATCTTTATTTGTGTACATTTTCATCAAATTTTGCTGAGTAGTCTGTTTGCCAGATTTTTGATTGGATTCTTTTACTCAGAAACTTAGCATTGTAATTTAAAAGATTGTTTTGTACAAAATAATTAAGTATAGTTGTTAAGCTTGAAAATCTTGATGAATATTTTATAGCTTTTTAATGTTTAGGGTAAACCTGAATTGAATCAAACCTATTTTTTGCAAAACCTTTTTTCCCCCCTACTTCATGATTTTTCCTGTCACTCTGGTTAACTGCATCTCAGTTCAAGAGAGTCTTTTCTGGGCACTCCTTTCTGACCTTCCTGTGTGTATACCACCCCCATCTCTGCTATTCTCCTTTCCCCCAGGGCATCAGCAGCCTAATTCCCTGGAGATACAATTAAGATCTGTCTTATGCCATCTTGCTGGAAAGTTTTATCAACGTTCTCTCATTTTCTTAAATAACCTCATGTCCTACCTCATAAGGTTGCTGCTTCTTATTTTTGGGGGGTAAACATCTAATCTTCTTCATTCCACTCCCTCTGGTCTCCTTTTTCTTAGGTATGAAATCATCCCAGAGAAATGTCACTTAATTTCATCACTTCAGCTAGTTTTGATAACTCCCATGTTAAAATTTCTATCCCACTAGGCATAGTGGCACATGAGTATAATCCTAGCACTCCAGGAGGTGAAGGCAGGCAGACTGGAAATTCAAATCCTGCCTGATCAATTTAGCAACTTAGTGAGACCCCATCTCAAGATAAATTTTTAAAAAAGTCTGAGGCTATAGCTCAATGTCAGAGTGCTAAAAAAATAATTTTCTAGGCATATATTTCTTTTGGACTTTAAACTCATTTAACTGGCTTCTAGGCAATGAGAAAAGTCACCAAGATCTTCCACAAACCCCTTTAAAGCTAGTGTTTGCACATATGTCATTAGATTTTTTAAAATTTCTCTAGTAATTCATGTTATTTTTCTGTTTAGAAATATTTACTACCTTTTCTTGTTTGCCAACTCTGGTCTCAAAATATGTTTGTAGCTACATCTTCAACTGTGCTACATAAAGCTTTTGCTATAAATTAAAAGACTTTACTTTCTGTTAATATGCCACAAGCCACCCATATCCCTGTTATTTTCTCTTGCTTCATGCTTTTCACTCTTGAATAGACCTTTGTATGCTATAGATGCTTGTATAGATCTGATGTCATCTAGATAATGGAACTGTCAGGGATACAGTTAGTTTACATTAATCTTTACTTTTTAGAACTCCTGTATTTTGTTTTTATCTGCTTAATGACATAACATTTTTTCTCCTAGTTGTATTATTATGTAAACTCCACTCCCAGAAGTCAGTCCTTAAGGATGGAGTTGAGGCATTTTTTCTCATAAGACCAACAGTGAGGTGTGGTGGTGCAGCCTGTAATTTTAGCTGCTTAGGAGGATGAGACAAAGAATCACAATTTTGAAGCCAGCTGGGGCAGTTTGGTCTCAAACTAAAAAAATAGAACAGACTTGGAATGTAGCTTAGCAGTAGGGCAGCTCTAAGTTCAGTCCCTGCTTGTGGCAAAACAAAACCCCAAACAAACCCTGAAACAGTAAATTAATTCATAGGACAGTTTATACTTTATACAGTGAAGGAAACTTTAAAGTAGTAGGTCTCAAAATAAAATTGAACAAACTAAAAGTATCTCTTGTTCTTTTACAGAATGACATCATAATCAAGGATCCAAGTATAAATAATTTATTAGGAAAATGATCCCATGAAGTACTTGTAAAGAAATGGGGAAGTGAGATAGGATAGAATGGAGCCAAATATAGGATGTGTCAGTGAGCGTGTTACTACTGTTGGCAACTGGAACTGTCTCATTGGAAACCTTTGTGAGACTGTGTAGAATCCACCCCACAGTTATCTTGCTTGAGGGCAAAGAAGCTGAGCACAGTTTCTTTACCCCGAGTCTAGCTGCCAGCTAGTGAATACCATCAGCCAGAGTGGCTGTGGCCTTCAGTAGGAAGCCATAGGAGGTAAGGAAATGGTCAGGGCTCAGTGATGCTGCAGTGGAATTCTGAAGACTTGTGCTGTTTAGGTGTAGAAGATGCTCTAGTTTCACACTACTCTGAGAAATGAAGATACTCTGTGGTGTTTGTTGTCTATGATGGTGTTAGATCTCTCCAGGAAAACTGTTTCCTTTCTGATCGGGACCATAAGTGGAGGAGGAGCAATTTCTTGTGCTTGTGTGTGCGTGTGTGTGTGTGCGTGCGTGTGTGTGTGTGTGTGTGTGTTTTGCCACACCACAGATGCTCTGCCTGTGCATACTCAGAAATTTGGGCTGGCTCTTGAAGAAGAGCTGAACTGTGCTTTCTATGACTAGTTTTCCATCACACCTGGAGTTTTTGCTGATTAAATGTAAACCATAGGATAAATTGTAACATTGACAGTTGTTTATGTTTTTTCTCCTTCTTCTTCTTTTTCTCCTCCTCTTTCTCCTGCACCCCCTACCCCCACTTCTCTTAAATTTGAGACCTGGCTTTGCTGTGTAGTTCAGCATGGCCTTGAACTTCAGCTGTAGTTCAGGGTGGTGTTGAACCCCTAGGCTGTAATCCTTCTGCTTCAGCCTCCTAAGTAGCTGAGATTCTAAGTGTGTACTCCCATGCCTGGCCATGTTCTTCATTATTTTAAGACTTTGCATTTGCATATGTTCGTCTCAGCTTGCTATTCTGGGTTAGCTAGCAGTTCTCTTAGCCCCCAGCTTCTCTGAAGCTTTTTACTTTTTGATTCCTGCCTCCATTTGCCCCACTTCACAGGTGTGCAACACTGCATGCCACTCTGAGGCATATATTCAGGATAATGGTATGGCATGATTCAATGTCTGTGAATCCTTGACATTTTTACAGACAGAAATTGAAGAAAAAGTTAAAATTTTCCGATAGTTTATTTATCTTTATTGTGGTAAAACATATATGTGATAAAACAGTTTATATATCTTTATTTAGGTAAAACATATATATGTAGTTACAAAATTTGTTGCTTTATGTTTAATTGCGCAATTCAGTAGCCTTAAGTTACCTTACAATGTTGTTCAACCATTACCACTACTTCCAAAAGTTTTTCATTAACCTTAACAAAAACCCATAGCCATTAAACCATAACACTCAACTTCCTCCTCCCCTTAGACTTACCTACTTTTTCTTGGGAGAAATTTGCCTTTTCTAGATAAGTCATATAAGTAAATCATGTAATATTTGTCCCTTCGTGTCCAGCTTGTTTTACCTAACATCCTGTCTTTAAGGTTTATCTGTATTTTAAAATAGGTTAGAACTTCATCTGTTTTTTTTATCTTAGCTAGCCATGCTAATTTTTACTCAAAACATTTATATGATTTTCAATGTAAAAGTTAATTGTTTACCCTGTCCCCAATTTTTAATTTTACATGACCTTGATAATAACTTTTTATTTTACTTTTCCCAGTGGATACTGTGGTAATAGCGGGCTTGTTGATTCATGCTGATGAATAGTAATTTCTTGCAAGGTATCCTGGCATATAGGGTTCATTTTTCATGTGATCTGCATTAAATAATGGTGGTGAATATTAATCAAGTAAGAATGAACATCTGCATGCTAAGTTTGAAAAAAAAAAACTCTTCCTTAGAATAATAAGTCACATCAGTGGCCCCTCTGCAGGGAAAGTTTTTCTGATTCTATAGGTAAAAATTTTTTTTGTTGTTCCAATCTTATACACTGATTGATGACACTGCATGGATTAAGAAACTAGATGTTTCATATGGATTTCTCCATTGTTTATTATTGTAAATACCTTGTTTTGTATAGAATTAAAATTGCTTTCCTCAGTTAAAAGATGTGGGTTTATTCAACCAGTTAAGTTGATTTCTTGAAAAATTTATATATGAAGTCATTACATTGGGTGGGATGTATGAAATACAAACAAATACAGGTTTCAGGAATTTGGGTCTAGTGCCCATGGGAAGTTTATGCTGAAATGGATACAGTTCAAGATGTATTTATCACAAACATGAAGAACATTGTACAACACAGAGTTAAGCAGTGTGCCTAGAACACTATAACCGTGATATTACAGTTTGAGTAATGTAGCTAAATGACCTATTCAGTACAGGTGTTAAGTATTTTTATTTTAAATAGTGGAAGGCTTTTCCTTCTCTAAATGAAATGTTCTATGAGGATTAAAAGTAATGGAATAGATAAGTTATTTTAAACAGTCTGGAGCATTCTAAGAACTGTCACATTTTTATCAGTTAACATTGCTCTTATATTAGAGAAGAGTAGATGGATCCACAACACTTTAGATCCTGATTTCAGAGAAAAAAAGATCACTTAAGCTAGCATGGGAATTTTTTACCAGAAAACTCTGATGTATAGTTATATTAATAGTTCCAAAGGTATATTACTTTTATTATAGTATTTTGGATAGTAGCTTCATAAAGTAAGAGTAAGATGAAACATATCTAAATCAGAATAGCCTTAAACCAAGACTTTGTAAAGCTGCTGTTCTACTTTCCAGAACTTGCCCAATGTGGATGTCAGAACCCTGGCTCCAGTTCCAGGTACAGCTTGTGTGATGGAGACATATATTTTCACATATGTATTTATATGTATCTGCATGTATAAACTAACTATATTCTGTCTACATATATAATATATACCTAAAATTTATACATAAAAATTTCAGAATGATGGCAATGAGAATTATTTACATGGCACATTTAAAATTGACTTGTCTTGGAAATGTGCTGAGTCTTAACCATTGTGGAAAAGAGAATGTTTCTCTGTCTGGATTTTCCTTGGTGTCCCACTAGCTGAGTTGGGATTATTTCAGGGCTTTCCTAACTCAGATAGTGTTCTTAGGTTTTCCTTTCATAATTTCCAAGAACGATCTCAAAATACCATTTTAAAAATTGATTTATAGATGTTTCTTTACTTGTCATATCCAGTAATCTCAACTGTAAATAGAAAATATTGTAAATCAGGAGTATACTTAATACAGGTAACTGACCAAATGTACTAGCTTAACTTAGTCTGTCTTAAATGTGCTTACAACACTTACATTAACCTATATTTGGGCAGAATAATCTAACAAACATTACCTTACAGTGAAGTGTTGGATATGTCATTAATTTATTGAATGCCATATTGAAAATGAAACGGAATGGTTCTTTGGTATACTTTTGCACTATCTTAATGTTGAAAAATCTTTAAGTTAAATTAATGTAAATTCCATACTATGTCTTATCACGTTTTCAATGCTGACTTTATTTGTAAGTAACAGTGTGTGATCAGCCTTGCTTGTCTCTCTCAAGGGAGTGTGGTCTCAGCTTTGCATTTGGTAGCTACTTTTTCTGACTGCTCTGGGGGTTGAAGGGGCCTGGAGTCCAAGTAGAAAGTGTACTTCACATAGAGCTTTACAAGGATGTGTTTCTGTGTTGCAGCATTAGGTACTGCCTTCCTTTTCAGCCACAAATAACAAATTATGGGGAATTGCTCTTTAATCACTTCATGTTCAGTATTTATATAAGCACATCAAAAAAAGGATATTTAATTCTTAAAGTTAGTGTTTTTTTTAAAAAGATTTTTAATGATTTGTGGGTCAAAAAAAAATTGCACTTTTGTTTGCTAATGCACCCACATGAACATTCTCATCCTCATCCTATTGCCAAGTAAATAAACCATTCTGTTGTGAATAGAACTGTGGTAATCTCATTGGAAATCTTTACTGATGAAAATTAGCTATTTACTCAGTTCTAGTAGGGAGTTTCAGTCCTGGCAGAGAATGTAACCTGGTGATTAGAGTGTCTGCTCTGGTGCAGACCACATGGGTGGGCATGGAAGCTGTGTACCTCTTCCTGTGTGACTTTGGGCAGCTGAATTTACTTTCTCTGAGCCTTAGTTTTCTCATTTATAAAATAGGGCTGATTTTTGTACCTACCTTATACTGTTTATGATGAAGATTAAATGTGGTACTTAGCACAATTCCTGGTATGTAGCTAGCAGTAGCTATAATAATTATTGTCAAGAAAAGCAGCATGATATAATGGAATTGGATAAACATGAGTTGTAATCATTCCACTGGGTATGACTGGGGTGGCTCTACATGACCTTGAGTGTGCTGTCTAACTTCTTTGTGTTAATTTTCTCAACCTGTAAGTTGTGATTAACCTGTCTGATTAGGTAATTAGGAAATGTGGTATTTATAAAAAATTTAAAAACTACTACTTTATTAATCTCTCTGGTTCCACGTGAAACAAAAAGAGCATGTAGTATTCTTTGTGGTACATGTTAAATAGTTGTCATTTAATATGTTTTGTTACTAGAATCTGTGTTTTAAATGTCTGCCCTATTTTTTGGTTGAATTACAAGAAAGCAATAGAAGACCTTGAAAAGAGATTGGGTATTAAAGAGCTTTAACATTTTGTTTCTGAAGCAGACATAAGCAATGCAGTTTTGTTTTCATTAGAAACTAAGAGGTAAAAAATTAAATATATGCCAGCTAGTTAGAGGAATGAGATGATTCCTGTGTTTTATCTTTGATTTGCTGATGGAAAATCAGTAACATTTGGAAAATATTTTCAAGCAGGGAGAGGGCTGTAGGGACTACCTAAGCAATTGTGAAAAACAATCTTATTTATTGGGTGGAAAAAGACACTGAGAGATTTGAAATGATTTGATGGCATTAAGCTAATGTCATGAGCCTTTTCTGCAGCCTGTTGAGGATGTGCCAAGAATGGAATTTAACTTAATACCAAGTTTGCTTGGCCAGGGATAAGTGCTAATGGGGATAGCTAGTAAAGATTTTCTTTTGGGATAGGGATTAGGATGGGAGGGGCCACGACTGTATGAGTTTTCTCTGTTTGTCACTACCCAGAGAGTTGGTGTTGGGGACATAGGTTTCTGATTTATCTGTAAATACTGGTAGGAACAGCAGTATGCTAACCTGAATTTATTTTGTGGATCACCAGCGGTTATTTTCCCCTCACAGATGTGGAGCACAGAATACCAGCTCTGTGAAACGTGATGTTCTCTTTCTCTAAAGCTGTATTTTGAAACACACACACACACACACACACACACACACACACACATTCATGCACACATGTGTGCACTATCAGTATCATGAAGGGAAAATCTTAGATAACTATGCACAAATTTCAAAAATATCTATGCCCTAATTATAATGTAAAGAAGGAGGAAATGGAAAGTCATTCCTCATAAAATATAGCCCATAATGCTAAGTGAAATGAATCAGATAAAAGAAATGAATTCTTTTATATGAGAACCCAAAATATAAATAACTTAAGGAGCAAAATAAAAGATAGATAATAGCAACAGGGAAATAGACTGTGGAGATGGTTAGGGAATCTAGGGATGGGAGGAAACAGGAGGGAGGGAGGGGAAGGAGAAGTAAAAATGATTAAGATTGTAATGTGCTTATGTATAATTCCCCAAGATGAATGTAATTATTATGTATTACAAACATATACTAATAAAAATAAGTAGATCCTAAAAATAAAATACAATATTGAATGTTACCTCCTATGATTTGAATGTTTATGTTTAACCAAAATTTATGCAGTCTATTGAAATCCTTACACCCAAGGTGATGGTAGTGACAGGCAGGATATTTAAAAAATTATGAGGATGAAATCTTCATGAGTGGAATTCCTGCTTTTATAAATGAGGCCCATGATGGCTTATTTGCCCCTTTACCTTGTGAAGACATTCCAAGAAAGTGCCCTCTCTGAATCAGGAAATGAGCCCTTACCAGATTTGCAGTCTCCTTGATTTTGGGCTTCTTAGCCTTCAGACCTATGAGAAATAATTTCTGGTATTCTATTATAGCAGCCTTAGGCAAGACATTAATCAATATTCAGGCGTTAATCTTTAGGCATGAATAGAAGTCATGGAGAAGAATTACTATAAAACTACATTTCTAATGAAGATTACTTAATAGGTAATGTAATGTATATACTAGGTATGTTGCATTCATTATTCAAATAGCATGATTACTATCTGAAATGATGAACAACTCTTGTTAAAGTTTTGGAGAAAGCCATACCAATTTCCTTAAATTTTTTATTTTATTTGTTTATTTTTTTCAATTTTCTTAAATTTCTCCAGTGGTTACAATCTTAGAAAAATTAGCATATGTTAAGCACAATAAAACAGTACAAGAGTTACTTCTTATATGTAAAAATGGATTAGGTTCCAGACCTAAATATTCCAGGTGAACAATTGAACATTGTGTGGGATTGTAACATGTACCTTAGGATGTAAGCATCCTTGTATCCTTCAGATTGAATTGTTCAGGATGGCCCTCAGTCATTGGGCAAACTCATCACCCTCACACATTTCTTCATCTCTTAGTGGACAATGCCACCCCTCTGAGAAGCATAACTGGGTTTCATTTATACCCAGCAGGGGATTTAGTCAGAGACAGGGAAGTAATGCTTTGTCATATCCAAATCCTGTCATTTGCCTTTCCCTGTCACAGCCAATCTCATCAAATCAAGTACTTACAATATCATTACCTAACAGATAGCCTGAGAAGGTTTTGTTTGTTTTGGAGAGGGAATTCCTACCTGTTGAGGCCTTACTGCATAATGACTATGAACCAGGGACTCTGGATTGAGACTGCTTCCATTTAAATCTAGACACTACCATTTATGTGCTGCATGATTATACATGAATTGATTATACATGAACCTCTTGATGTCTCCACTTTCTTACCAGAAAATAGATGGGTACATTCAGTGTCTGCCTGTAGCATTTTTTTGGGATTTAGTAAGCTGGTACATGTAACGCATTTTGAGTAGTGCCTAATACATAGTACTGTACATACAGTGCATGGAAGAGAGGCTTGTTAGAGGAGTAACAAAATTTGTAAAGGAAGAAAGGAAACTATTAAGTTATAGTACAGATAATTTTAAAAGATTTTGAATGGTTTTTTTTTTTTTTTGCACTGTAAATCTTTATCAAAATTCTAAAAAATGCTTAATGGATAAAATTCATGTGTCTTGCTTGCTTCTTTTTGATAATAATGGTTAATGACTAACAATTATAGAGTTCGTCCCATTTGCCAAGCATAGTAATAGTTTTACAAGCATTGTATCATTTATTTTTTAAACAAACCTACATGAGGTAGATGCTAAATATATCTTTGTTTTTATGTATAAGAAAATGATAGATTGAATAATTAACCCAGAGTTCAGAGAGTCAGTCTCAAACCTGTTAACTGCAGAGTCTGTCGTTTAATCACTGTACAACCATAAAAAATGAATGGGTAAATTAAGATACCACTTGAGAAGCTTCAGCCATCCTTTCCTTTCCTTGAAACCTGTCAGATTATTTGTGCTAGATGACTAATCCTTGACATTTTCTTATTGACTTTGAGATTTTTATGCCCAGCATGGTAGTGAATTAGTGTCTAGATCAGTACTGTGTAAAGTACTTTAATGATAGAAATGTGCTGCATCCAATACTGTTATCAGTCATTAGTGTGACTTGTGTGACTGAGCAAGTTAATTTTAAACTTACTGAGTTGTAATTAGTGTACATTTAAAGGCCAGATGTAGCTAGTCTTGGAGAGCATAGGTGAAGAACAAAAGTAAAGAGGATGCAAAGAGAAAGTGCCATTTGGTTCTTTTTTCTGCCTCCTAGAGTTACAACTTCCTACTCTACAACTGAATAGGAGCCTGAGGCTGCTAGAAAGTTTAGAAATCCTCCATGGAGGTGATGAGCAAGTTCTGCCTGGTTTGACATAGAGGCCTTATGGCAGGTCTTCAGGTGTGTCCTTAGTCTCCAGGTGGGTGCGTCAGGTGAGAGCCTCTGGTGTGCACACAGGTCATCAGGCTCAGCCTTGCTAGTACTGCTGAACTGGCTCAAGGAACCTTTAATTACTGCAGCATATGTTTTAGTCTTTAGACTGGAGGAGTTTATTCTCTTCAGTCTGAAGTCAGCACAGATGGGATCTTGAGCCAAGGCATCAACAAGCAAGAACTAAATTGCTGACTCTTCCCAGCTGCCATGGTGCTGCTGACCGCAATAGCTGTGGTTGCCATGGTGCATGTAATGCTTTTATAACAAAAAGCAAAAGAATTTCATTCATAGCCATTGTTATGATTTGATTTCAAGGTAGGTAAATGAAGGGTAACATATGTTTTTTGGCTTTATTTATTTTAAAGTTACAGGATTAGAACAAGAGCAGTATTTCTTTGTGTCTATGAATAGAGCTGTGTATATTACAATTCAGGTGTGCATTCAACATGAATACATTTCTGTGAGAATGTTGGCTTTGAGCTTGCTTAAGTTTTATCACAAGTGTGTATATGTTTGAGCATTTTGAGTTGCATGAAGAAAACTCAGCATTACATGCCTGGGATATATCAATTTTATTGCACATTGCTTTAGTTCATTTGTTTTCAGTGTTTTTTGATATTTCACAGTGCAGCATGTACCACAGTTTATCCACTTTCATGTTGAAGCCCCTCGTGGTTTTCTAGTTAAATGTTTTCAGAATTTTTTGAGTTCCTGGAACTGCTGTGTATTCCAACTCATTTAATTCTCATTAACAGCCATGTAAAACCTCTTACTGCCTCCGTTCAGTGAGTAAAAAACTGGACATACTAAGGACAAGTAACCTTTTCATGATCAGCAAGTCTTTCTCACCTGAATTCTTTTTGTTTGATTGTTTTCTTTTCCTATTTATTTAGTTCTCATTTTTTTGATTAGCACGTTTGCAGTTCATAATGTGAACTTTCCTTGTGTGGTGTTGGTACGTGTACGTAACTCATCTTAATTTACCTCCCCCTCCCTTCAGCTCTTGATTCTCTTCTTAGAGATCTTAGAGAAAGATCTATCTCCCTACTTCCTATTGTTTGTCTTGTTTGTTCTTTATGTATAATTTGGGTTTCTCATGTACAAGAAATCAGTTGATAGTTAAGTCTTGTGTGTCTGATTTATTTCATTTACCATTAGGGTCTCAAGGTGCATCCATTTTCCTACAAATGACTCATTTATTTTTCTTAATAGCCAAGTACTCTGTTGTGTGCAAATACCACATTTTGGATTGGTATCTAGATCTCTTTCAAGATTTAGCTACTATGCTATTGTGAACATAGGTATGCATGTATCATTGTAATATGATGTCTTTAACTCTTTGGGTGCCAGCCTAGCAAGTGAGAGATTTTTTTCTCAATTTTTTGTAAAAAATTTAACTGTTACTAGTGCAGTCAATAATAGAATATAAGTTTACATTAAAATTTTCTGTACGTGATTTTAAATTACAGACTTTTAGTACTAGGTTAGTATATAGCTTGAGTGATTATGCAACTAAGCAGTGAAAGTTTTCTTAATATTAAATGGAGGCTGGCTGGAAATTGGCCTTGCTCTTTGCAAAGACCTATTTCCCTTGCTCATGTTCTGTTTAGGTGTGTAGCGGTGCCATTAAGCCTCTAATTGAAATTGTACCTGCTCTTCAAATTGTTTATGAAGCCTCACACAGACATAATCATCAGATCAGCTTGATGGGAATTTGCCAAGGTAAGCTTTACTGCTTCACATGGTGGTTTCTAGCTTTTATCTTGAATGTGAAGGGGAGCATTGATTCATAAGAACATTACAAGATAGCTCAATGATCATTGGAGTATATTGAGTTGAGAATGAAATACAGAAGGCTATTACAGACACTTTGTCTCTATTAACCTCCCTCACCTTTCCATTTAGTTTGATGGGTAGAGTGATGTGTGCCCTGAAATCACAAAGGTATCACATGGTCAGGTATGGGGTCATCTTTAAGACAGTGATGTTAATCATTTTAGTGGATCGAATTTCAGTTTAACCATTGTTAACAGTTTTTCTTCAGATTTTATTTTGGAATTTCATAAATTTAGATAACCAGCAAATCTAATTTTGAATTTATTCACTAGGTTAAAAAGCATCTATATTTTATATTGTATATCACATGTTTGATACTGTGCCTTTGTCACTTTTACTCCCACAATTTAAAGGAGGAGAGCTTTAATTTGGCTTAGTTTCAGAAGTCTCAGTCCTTGCATGGTCAGCCAGCTCTACGCAGAAGCCTTGGATGCAGGAAAGCTGCTCCTGTCATGATGTCCAGTAATTAGAGTGATTAGAGTAATTACCTGGTCATACCCTCTCTGAGCTGCCTTTCCCACCAGGCCCCGTTTCCTAACATCACCTCCATGATTCAGTCACCTTTCAAAAGATCCACTGCTGATCACACAAAGCTCTTGGGGACAACATCTAGGTATAATCCATAACAGTATATTAATCTTATATACACTTAATTTTTCTATGATTACAATGAAAACAATGCAACCTTATCTTTTATCATTCTTTTGAAAAAAGAAAGGATAAAGATGATATGTATTATTGTTTAGAGAGGTTTTTTTGAGGGAGGGTAGTATTGGGGATTGAACTCAGAGCCTTCACACGGAGCTGCTTCCCAGTTCTTTTTAAATTTTGAGGTAGGGTCTTGGTAAATTAATTGGTAGTTAGGGCTTTTGATCTTCCTGCTTCAGCCTGTTAAGAATGCTGAGATACAGGTGTGTACCACCATGCCCATCTTAAGGAGGTTACTCTTTTCCTAGGATAGAATGTGTTATGAATAATATTAAAATAGCTCTGAATTACTAACATTTATATAAGCATTGTTACTGGGATGTTTTAAAAATTTTTATGATTATTGTATGTTATATTTCTTGGAATTTAACATTATTAATGCTTTCCATTTGAATGACTATCATTGGAAACAAAAATTTTTCTTTTAGCTTTCAAAGAAAGCTTTGCTATGAAAATAATCATTGAATTAATGTGAGGAAATAGGAGTCTTAAAATACTGTGATGATGTTCAGTTACCCTGAACACTTCAAAGAGTTAGAATTGTATTCATTATGTATGACCAATTAGATTCATAAACTTCAAATTTAATGAACTTTGAATGTGTCTGAAACTTACAGTGGCAGAAATACTTTCCTTCCATAAAATGTTTTTATTTTCCAGTGTTTTCCAAAGACTACATTGTTTCTGTGTGTGTGTGTGTGTGTGTGTGTGTGTGTGTGAGAGAGAGAGAGAGTGAGAGAAAGAGAGAGAGACAGATCACGCTATGCAGTTTAGGCTGGCCTTGAGCTCACTTTGTAGCCCAGGCTGGTCTTGAACTTGAACGGTCCTCCTGCCTCAGCTTCCTGAATGGTGGGATTACATGTGTATGCCACAATGTCTGGCAAGACTACGTATTTTGATGTCATGTAATTCATAGTGTTTTTTTTGTACTTAGGAAAACAAAATAAAGTTTAAATGCACTAGGTCTTTAATTACACAGTTAATATTATTTTTCATGACTGTATTGTTATTTGTTTTTGTTTGTTTGTTTTGTTTTAGATCTTACCTTTTCTATTTCAGTTTCAGTAGCCCAAAAGAGGCAAGGCTTGTTCTTTTGTAAATGGTCAGGAAACAACTGCATCAAAATATAGGAGACAGTAAAGTGCAATTAATGCCCAATGCCAATTGTAATATTTCTTAAATTGAATAGCTACAGCAATTGCATTTATTTTTTACTTTTTTGTGGTACTGGGAGTGGAACCTAGAGCCTTGTCCTTTTAGACAAGTGCTATATTACTGAACTACAACTCCAGCCCCCCAAGTAATTAAAAACTAAAAAAAAAAATTGTAACAAAATGCTCAAATGTAAGTAGTAGCTGTTATAGCTACACAGATTTGTAAAAAGTATCTGTGTACTGTTTTAGTTCCTTGTAAAATTATTTTCCTGTTAGACTTAGCTTTGTGAAGGAAGGCAGTTTCTGTTTCCTCTAACATGATATATTTTTTTTAAGTTTTTTTTTATTTTTTGTTTAAAGAGAAACAAAAGCATGTAAAGGTTAGAGATAATACCGAATTCCAAAAAAAAGATGAACAATAAGAAATCACTAGTTAATAAATTACATATTGTCCTCTTAGAAATAGTTGTTCAAGTTACAAAATTAAAGCATACAAAGTAGATAGTCAAACAGAGTGTAAACAGCTATGCATGCATGAATCTCTACATGTATTTCTATCCTTT